>JAODAL010015023.1:0-85328 GCA_025379985.1 Phyllomedusa bahiana
CTCTTTTGGGACAATTGTGAAAAACAAATGTCTTTTGAAAAAAACTTTTTTTTTATTAATAGGCCCTGTAGTTTTATTTTTGGGGCCTTTAAACAAAGAAAAAATTCCCCCCAAAAATTTTAAAAGAAAGCCCCTTGAGCCATTTTGGGGCCCCAATTTATAAGAAAAAATTTGGGGAAATAAAAATGTCTGTTAAAGAAACAAATTTTTTTTTTAATAGGCCCTGTAGTATAGTGCTTTTCCCAAAGCAAAATCCCCCCCAAAAAAAATTAAAAGCATGCCCCCTTTGGGCCCCACTTTGGGACAAGGGTGAAAAAACCAATTGTTGTTAGAAAAAAACATTTTTTTTATAAAAAAGGCCCTTTTAGTATTGTGCATTTAAAAGCAGCATGACCCAAAAAAAATTAAAAAAAATAAATTTCTCAGCCACTTTTAAAATTGTTGGGTGAAATTTCCCCATTTTGAACCCACATTTCGGGTTCCAAAGGCCCTTTGATTATTGCTTTTATCTCACAGCTACATGCCCCCAAAAAATTAAAATATTATTTCAGCCCCTTTTAAAAAAATTGTGAGGGGGGAAATGCCATTTTAAAAAACCACTTTTTCTTTTCCAAAAGGACCAAAAATTAAATGTTTATTCACAGCAAAATGACCTCAAAACCATTGAAAATTGGGGAAATTTTTTTTCAAAAAGATAAGTGAATAAATGGAATACGGTGTTGTCATGAAACCTTGGTCTTTTACGTCTCCTCACAGCAAAACCAGAAAAATGAACTTTTGGGGAAAAAAGAGAAAAAAAATTTTCCCAGTAAAAAAATGTTCTTTTTAAAAAAAAAAGTTTTAAAGAGGACCTTTTCGTTTGAAGAGGAAGGGAAAGTAGACCGGCAACTAAAATGGTGACCTCGGCAATTGGGGCCAAAATCATCAGGATCCTTTGCCGGATTAATCTTGATGAAAGTCAACGACCCACTTTATCTGGGGGAAAGGGGGGATCCCGTTTGTCCTGTAATGATCCTCCAGCTTTTGCTGAAGATCCCTCAGATATGACGCGGCTGCTGGGAAGGACAAAAATCTCTAGGGCGTGGCGAGCAAAAGCGGGGGCCAAATTCACCCTTTTTGGGGTCCCCAAGTCTTTTTGGGGTCCGGAAACATCAAAAAAACTTCGGTGGGAGCAGTTTGCCCTTTGCCCATGTTTCTTAAGTGGTCTCTGTGTGTTGGATGTTTTCCCCCTGCTTTGCAGGGTTTGGTGAGGTGGTAAAAAAAGATTGCCAAGGTAACCCATTAGGTTCTGCCACTTTGATGTGCTCCCACTAGGGGCTCCCGGGCCCACTTACTGTGTCACGTCGCTGTTTGTTTTTCCCACCGTGACTTTTGGGGGGAACGTGAATAAGAGGGAAACAGAGTTCCGGGTTTGGTCAGTCAGCGGTCTCCTTTCCTGAAATTTTACTCTCTATTTGGGTGGGGGGAAAGGGAAAGTGCTGGTTTTGTTTTTTCCCGGGGACCCGGGAAACTTTGGCCCCCAGTAAATGTTGTTCATTTTGAGGGCCCTTAAATTGCGTGGATCAGGGTTGGGGGAAAGGGAGCATCCAAGCACTCAGGGTGAGAGATGGAGCCTTGTTTTCCCCAACCCTTGGGTAAAGGGGGAAATACCAAACGATCTTCCTCCTCCGTCTAAAAATTGCGAAAACCCTTTTTTCCCCAAAGGGCAGGGAGTCGGTAAGTCGGTGTTGGGGAAAAACCCCCCCCCTCCTCCTCCCCTCTCCCCCGTTTGCCTCGGCACAGTTTCCCAAAAACCAGCCCTGACTTCCCTGAGATGATGCCCCCGAGAGCTGAGGGCCCCACCTTGCACTAGCTCTGGCCCCAAAACCACTCCTAATAAAGGCCCGAGGGAAATTGTGAAAACTGTGGGGGCCTTGTGGTTTTTGGCGGAGAAAAAGGCTCCTTTACATCTGTTCCAATCCCTCCTCCGTCGTGGCGGGACTTTTGTTTCCAATGAGTGTAAAAATGATCGTTCCGGGAAAAAAACCCAATGTAATGTGACAAGGGCTTTGTGCACTGCCTTTTTTGGGGGGTTTTCTTCAAAATGGCAAGGATGGGGGCAGAGCTCTTTACCGGGCCTTTCCACTTTTCGGTGGCTCAACCCCCCGGGTCCGCCCCCTTTTTGTTGTCAGGCCTTGTGTCACTTCGTACTGCGTAACGGCTTTTTGCCTGCCCCACAATGCTGGGCATGTGGGGGGTGGAATTCCAGCATTTTGGGCCACGTCAACAATGAGAGGGTTTGGGACGGGGGGGGCCCGAGTGACGCTGCAATGCAGCCCGGGGGGAGGGAAAGAGGGGGGCGAATGGGGGAAGTCCGGAACTTGGGCTTCGAGCCTTCCACGCAGGCAGTCCAAAAACCCCGGGTGGGCTCTTTAAAAAATTTCTGGACAAACAAGGTTCGGGAAAAATGTGCCAGGCAAGGGATGTGCTCCAGCCCCCGTTTAAGACCCCGGGCCAGAAAGTTTGCCCTTTTTATCGCCACCCCACCTTCCCTGGCAAAAGGGGTTCTTGGCCCCCAAAGCCGGGCGCCCCGGTCTGTTGGGAGAGCTGTCCCAGCCCCTGCCTGTGTGTGGAGGGTTTTCCCCAAAGGGAAAAATTAAAATTTCAACATGGTTTGGGTTTTCTCTGGGACGTGTGCCACCAGGGACCTTGGGGGTTAAAACCCCTGCACCATCCCTGGGGTTTTTAAAGGCGTGCCCCGACCCTTAGGGGCCAAACCGTCACCCCCAGAGAATCCACCCAGCTCCCCCAGGAGCTGAAACAAAAGTATGGGGGCCTTTGGGCCCATGCTTACTAGTCCATGTTCGGTGCTGAAAATGGATTTTTCCCGGCCAAACAGATGCTGACAACGCGCTTAAAATTTTAGAGGGGACACGTGGGGGGGGCCGGGGCCCAGGGAGGTTTTTTGGGCAAAGAAATGCCTGCTGGGGCATCGGGGTTTTGGGGGCCCAAGGGCCCATGACGTGGCGGCCCCCAAATCTGTGCCCACCAGAGGAAAGGAAAATTTTTTTAAAGGGCCAGAACCCGGGGGGGCCAATGCCGACTTTTCTGGCTTTTGGTTTGGGTTGGTTTGGGTTAAAGTGTTTCTTCTGCTCCCAAACCGGGGAAGACAGAAGGCTGGCTGTTTGACTGGCCGGTGTAGGGCCCGTGCGGGGGGTCAAACTGGCGGAAGGAGGGGGGTAGGATGGGATTTGGGTGGTGTGGTGGTATTTCGGGGGGACGGCGGGGGGGCAAAAGGGGGAGGCTTGATTTTTGATCATGACTTGAGGACAGGGGAGCTGGGGAACGTTGGGGGCCCGGCGGAAGGGGGAGGAGGCGGGGCCCAGAGGGTTTTGACAGTGGTTGGAGGCCCCGGGGCGTAAATTTGGGCCTTTTTTGGGCCCCAAGTGTTGCCTCCATTTAAAATCCTGTATTCACTGCATGTAAATAGACACCCGGTTTGGGGGTTAACCCCCCAAAAAGGTTCTTGTTTCTACTTTGCGTTTAGGGCCCATAGGCGGCATTTGACATCGTGGGTGAATCAGAGGTTTGGGTTTCAAAAAAGGGGCCCGGGGCTTGGGGGTTCCTGGCCTTTTTTGAGGGCCCGTTAAGCGAGGAGCGGTTTTTCTTTCGCTGACCGTGGGCTGGGGAAATTTCATATCAGCGGACTTCTCCCGCCCGCCCTCCCCCTTTTTGGGGCGGAAACCCCGGGTACTGACACTACCCCATCGTCTTCTTCCCCCCCCCCCCCCTCGTCCAGTGAGGGAAGCGCTCGCAAGCAAATTCTGCTGAAAAGACGACTTTGGGAAACCCACAATGTTTTACTAATATCAAAACACAGGTGATTGGTTTTTCCTGACATTCTGCATCCGGGGGTGCGGGCTACAAGCAAAAGGGACTGCAAGGCGTTGCCGGGCCGCCGGGAATTTTTTTCCATTGACCGGCCTTCCTTCTCCCCCTCTGATGGCATCAGTTAAATGGGGCGTCAGAGCAGAGAAAAACATCCCCTTTGGGCTCTTGATCTTTTAAAAAGGGGTTTGCCCCAACCGCATTTTTTTCTCAAAAAGGTCTTTTTGAAAATGGATTATCCCACAGGGGGGTGGGTTCACGGTTGACATTTGGGCTGCTTCATGTTGGACGGGTGTGGTGATGTGATGACGAATTTGTGGCCGTGACTGGGGGGCGGGAGGTAAGATGCTGGGTTTCGGTTTCATTAAACCCCTAAGGACGAAATTTGGGGACGCGTTCGTTTTCTGAGGGTTCACAGGGCCCTGACCCCGGATGCAGGGCCCGCGGGTTTCCCTTTAACTGACGATCCCCTGGCATGCGTGTTGTCACCGCAGGGGAAAGGAAAAACCTTCTCTCGTACCTCTACCTCCTTTTCCGACCCCCTCTTTGCTCGCTTACCACCTGAATTTTGCTCCTGTTCAGGAAAATTAAAATTTTAGAGGTATTTGGGAAAAGTTTTGGGAAATTTTTTATTAAAAAACGGCAAAAACCCCGGGTATCTCAAATCCCTCAAATCAAAAAAAAATTGTGGATTTAAAAAATAACTGCAAAATAGATCTATCAACAAAGCTAAAGGGAAACTTTGTTGATTTGATCTCTTTGCAGTTATTTTTGGGAAAATGAAAGTGAAAAAACACGGGATCTGAAATTTTTCGGATAATTAAAAGGTATTTTTGGCCCTACAATTCACCTTTTGGTGGGCTACAAAAAGCTGGATTCAAATTTAAATGCCCAAAGTAGATCTGGCCAGCAAAGGCCCGTTTTTTGATAGATCTACTTTGCAGTTATATTTTTTAAAATGAAAAGGAAAAAAACCGTATCTGAAATGTTTTCGGATAATTAAAAGGGATTTTTGGACCCATAAAATTTTACCCCCTGGGATACAAAAATTTCTGGATTCAAATTTAAACTGCAAGTAGATTCTATCAACAAAGCTGGCCTGCGAAAATGAAAAAAAACCGTATCTGAAAGGGATTTTGGATAATAAAAAGGGAATTTTGGCCCCCTATCAATTCACCTGTGGTGACTACAAAATTGCTGGATTCAAAATTTTAAATGCCCAAAATAGATCTAAACAACAAAGCTTTGGGCCCGCGCCCAAAATGAAAAAACCTATTGGGAAAAGTATTTTGGTAATAAAAGGGATTTTTTGGCCCCCTATCAATTTAAACCCGTGGTGACTTTCAAAAAATTGGGTGGGGTTCCCAAATTTTTCTGCAAAAATAGATCTATAAAAAAGCTGGCCTGCGCCAAAGGTGAAAAAAATCGTATCTGAAAAGTATTCGGATAAAACCCAAAAGGGATTTTTTTGGGATATCAAAATTTACCCGTGGTGATATTAAAAATTTCTGTATTCAAATTTTAAAATGGGAAGCTTTCCACAAGGGAAAAAAGCTGTAGTGTTTCCCAAAAACAAAAAACAATTTTTCTGTTATGTATTCGATAATACAAATTATTTTTTGGCCCCCTTTCAATTACCTGTGGTGACTATAAAAATTTTTTGGGTTCAATTTTTAAAGGGGAAGGGGGGGGATTTATCAACCAAAAGGGGGAATGGGCAAAATCGAAAAAGAAAAACCATCTGAAAATTTTTTACTGATAAAAAAAGTGGGTTTTTTAAATAACCAAAAAAGACCTGCGTTACTTGAAAAAAAAAGGGGTATTTCCCATAAGTTAGGGTGGGCCCCAAAATCCCGGAAATATTTCAATAGGGAAAAATTTTTAATTAAAAAAGCTAATTTCAGTGCCAAAGTCCTTTCACTAAATCTTTTGGGAAATTTTTTCCTTGTATTCTTTATAGAAGGGTTTTCTGTGTTCGCCGCGGGCCCACCCCCTCCCTCTCCTCCCCGTGACTTTACAGCGGTTGATGCTCCTTTAAAATTCTCTAGCTAACTACATAAAATCTTCCAATCTCTAATCTAACTAAATTGTAAGGATCACAGCTAGAGATAGGCGAATTTCTCAAAAATTCGATTCGGTCACTTCGCCGAATTTTCCAACAAATTTGTTTCGTTCACCGATCTACATTTGCACGTAATCGCGTTAAAAAGCAGCTATTTCCAGGCTGCACAGAGCCTGGCAGGGTGCTGTTACGAACGTTATGCCATTCCTTAAATATGCAGAGGAGCTTCGTTTTGTAGTTTGTGGTTGCAGACAATGTTGTGTTTTTGTATGGGACGCAGATGACTGCCGCCGCTATTTAGAATCGCTTCACTATATAAAATTTTCCCTGGGCACTTAAGAGGCAAAACTGACCAAAAAAATGAAGGAGGGAAGTAGCCTGATAAAGTCATGGCAGCGAAAGCATCGGAAAAAAACAAGCTGAGAGCTCAGGTGGCAACATTAGTGACAGAGGAAGTGTGGACGTGATGGCGGCAGCCACAGCAGCATGAGGTAGAGAGTGGCACAATGATATTCTGGAGATGAGTGGCACAACATGGAGGGGGGGAGAGCCACAGAATGGCCAATGACTGAGAGCGGAGGTCACGGCGGGCCACATCATGAGGTAGGCTAGTGGCACAAATGACATTCCTGGAGGTGGAAAAACAGTATTAGGCCACAGTGTGGCACTATCACACAGTGTGGAGGTCACAACATGCAGCAGCATGAGGTCAGGCGTGGCAACTATGGACATTCCTGTAGGTGGCAAAACAGGAGGAAGCCCAGGTTTGTGGCACAATGACTGAGAGCGGTGGTCACGGTGGCAGCAAGCATGAGGTCAGGCAGTGGCAACAATGACATTCTGGAGGTGGCAAAACGAGTATTAGGCCACAGAGTGGCACAACTTGACTGAGAGCGGAGGTCATAGGCCGGAAGCAGCGATGAGGTCAGAGGCGTGGCACATTGTCACAGGTGTGGAGGACACGGCAGCAGCCTCTGCTGCAGCATGAGGTCAGGACAGAGGCCAATGGAACCACAGTAGTGTGGAGGACACGGCGCAGCCCACAGCAGCAGCTAGCATGAGGTCAGACAGTGGCACAATGACACAGTGTGGGAGGACACCAGGGCAGCAAGCCACGATGCAGCATAAGAAGTCAGACAGTGGCACATGACATTCTGGAGTGGATGGGCAAAAAATAGAGAGTAGGCCACAGAGTGGCACAATGACAGGAGATTTGGGTGACGGCGGCCAGGAGCAACAGCATGAGGTCAGAGAGTGGCAACAATGGGGACTGCAGTGTGGAAGGTGACCGCACCGTGCACAGGCAGCAGCAGCATGAGGTCATAGAGTGCACAATTAGACAGAGTGTGTTGTGGGTGGCAATACCACGTCCTGGGTAAAGATGGTGGTAGGCAGATGGTGGTGAAACTGTCAGCAGATGAGTAGGCATCAGGTCTCTGCGGGGTGGTGGCGGCTCAGATTAGTGGCTTACCTGAGGAGGTAGTTGAACCCAGACTGACGCCTAAGGGCTTTGGTGTGTGGAAATACTGGCCGATCCACCCTGGATTCATCTTGACAAAGGTACAGTCATTTCCACATTTCAAGTGGACAAGCCAGTTCTCCTTGGGGTAAGATAGGCCCCCTGCCGCATGAACACCCGCTCTGATGCCACAACTACTGGGCGGGCAGGACAGCTTCTCCACTGCAAACTCGCAAGTTGCGGCCACACATCCAGTTTGGCTGCCACAGTAGTCCAGTGGAATCTTCTTAACTGGCGGGTGGCAGAGTGCTGTCCAAGTAGGCCCAACATGTTGGTTTAGGGACTGCTTCCAGGTCCTGCTGCTGCTGCTGCTGGCTGACTACCTCCTTACTAGGCGGGTGAAGGAAGCTGCTCCAATCATGTGACTCCAGGACTTAGGTTGCTGCTGTGGAGCTGGTACTGCTCCTACCTTCCACCTTCCCCCAGCGCCGCGGCAGTAGTACGTGAGTGCTGAGGAACCCCCCCGGTCAGACCTGTCAGAGGAGGGTACGATGCACACATAGGCAACGGCCAACTGACTAAGGAGGATTTCCCTATAGTTTTTGAGTTTGTCCTCCCTCTCAATAGCTGGGAAAAAGGCTTCCATTTTGGACGGTTAGCGAGGGTCCAATAGGGTGGAGAGCCATGAAGTCAATCCCTCTGCGGATAGCTGACTATTCGGCTGTCACTAGCCAGGCAAATCAGCATGCTGCGGGCCATCCTGCACAAGTGAACCCGAGGGGCTCCCTGCCTCCATTCTCCACAGTATACTGACAGGTGCTTGCGGGTCATCTGCCTCGTCTCCTCTTCTCCATTCACCTCCTCAGCTGTCTGCTCCTTCCTCTCTTGTCACCCTGGGTAGAAAATCCACTCATTTTCACCAGACAATTGCTTCTGCTCCAATGTCCTCCTCCTCCTTCCTCCCTCATTTCAGTCCCTCCGGACCTCATGTGGCCGCGAGAGTAGCGCCACGTCTCCCAGTCCCTGCCCAGACAGATTTTCAGCAATCTGTTCCAGGGCATGAAGCAAGTGGGAATGACGTTATTTACTCCCGTAGTTTAGTCCCTGGCGACTGGAAAATAACGTGGACTCTTGAATGGCTCAAATACGGCAGGTGTCACAACATGAGCTGCCAACTGGCTGACATCATGTTACACAGGGGGAGTACTTCTGTCTGCGGATCAGTCAAAAAAATCGTTAAATGGCCTTCTCTTTCATACAGTCGGTCCAACATGTGAAGCTGGAATTCCAACGGGTGGAAAACATGAATATCAGGAGTGTGTTGGGGGAGGCAGTTCTGCGCTGCACTCGAGGAGGTGTGTTCCTGGCTTTGTACGATTGGATAAGTGCATGCAACAGTTTCCTGTCCATTTTCAGATGTTTGAATGATCGGTGGAAAAGACTTCAGGAAACCTTGTTCACAACCAGATTGAACAAGTGCGGCCATGCAGGGCGCATGGGGCCCATCCCTACCTCGGTGGCAGCCCCGCGGACCCATGTTCCTCCCTATTGTCCGTCACCATGGTTCCGATTTGCAGTTGGAGCGGAGAAAGCCACACATCGGATTTCTTGATGCATGACGCGGAGCAGTTCCTCCCCTGTGTGACTTCGATGTCTGCCGAGGCAAGCCAGGTGTTAGAATGCGTGACATCGGCTGTGCCCTATACATGTGGTATGATGGAGCAAAGCAAGTAACTGTGGAGGCTGAGGATGGTGTGGTGTGGAGGAGGAGGGCAGGCGGACAACGGGAGGAGAAAGCGGCGTCTCCTGTCAAGGTTTTGGTGTGTGCCTGGGCAGGAGCACACATTCATCTGTGGGTCCGTAATGGACATGTACTGTCTGGACCGTTAGTTACAGCTCCAGAGTCCGCGCTGGCGTGCACCTTGGAACAAATCGATAAGCTCAAGGGACTGGCCCACTTTCTGTTCTTAGTATTTATTGAAGTGCTGGTACTGCCTTTTTGAAAAAGGAAATTCAACGGCTTGGAACTCTCCTTCGGTCGGCAACAGCATTAAGTTCTCTGAATGGTGCAGACGTCCACCGTTTGGAAAGGGAGAGACTGCAATACCAACAACTTGGACAGGAGCCGGTCAGCTGCTTGCCCACTTTTAGGATGGTTGGACGCATACTGTTCCGTCTCTTTTGCAATCACCTCGCTGAACGACTGCATGGCGCCATAAGTAGCGAAGAGCAGGAGCAATCTGGACCGGGGAGAGGATGGCAAAAGAGAAACAGTTGCCTTCTGAGGGTGGTGGAGGCCTTGACTGGCTGCAATGGCAATGCGTGCCACTTGCGCTGCTACTGCTGTGGCGGCAGGATGGACCACCCACATGCTGAGCCACGTTTCTCCCCCTGGCCACCGGATGGTTGACGCTGCTTGTGTTGACGCGAGGGCCGTGGTGCCAAACGTTAGCTCCTGGCCCACACTGTCACTTTCTGCCCACTAGATTCTTACATATACCCATATTCGGCTCGTCGGTGTCTTAGAAAAGAACTGCCACACCGCCGAGTATAAGACTTACCGCCAACGCTCCGCACTGAGTGACTATGCCGCCGCTTGCTCGCATGAGCCCCTGTGCCGCTACTTTCTTGACCCTGCGAAAGCAGGGTTTTTACCGGTGGCGCTTGGCTCACCGACCTCACACTGCTGCTATCCTGGCTGGACTCACGGACAACAAACCACTTGCTGGCTGCGCCTTGCCTGCCTGACGCGCAAGCTGACGCCCTCTTCTCCTGACGATATGAAGCCTTGCTCACCCGGCTCCCCATGTAGCGGTCGAATACATCAATCATCTATTTGTGTTTCAATCGTCATGCTGTCCTCATCACGGTCTTGGTATGCCGGAGGCTGACCTCTCTACAACATGAACTCCCTTGCACTCTCCCATCTATACTTTGCCCGACCTACGGCAAGAAGCAGGCGATATTGGCCTCATTTCTTCGCTGCCCAAGTAGCTGCTGACCTGCCCTCCTCAAATTGTTCATCCTCGCTTTAATAGTGGCGCTGAGCCCAGTCCACTTAGTAGATTCTGGTGCAGGGAAACCGGATGGGGACAGAGGCGGTGCTGAGGACAGGTTGAGGGCCGTCTGACCCGCTCCCGGGCATGCAAACTAATGGTCTGTGTCTGAGGTTTCCCAACCGACTCTTTGCTGGGGCTGTCAGATGTTCAACTTGGAGGAAGAGGATGGACTAGTCAACCTCAATCAAGAACCCTTGGGTTGCTGAACAAACACGGCCGCTAGATGACAGCTCGGCAGTTGTGGCTCTCTGGTGACCCTGCTGCGACGTTCCCCTTGCTGTGCTGGACCTGGGCCTGTTACAGGAATGTGTGTGCCACTGCCACTAGCAGGTGCAGAGCCTGCCACATCTCTGTCTGACATACTGTTTGTTTCTTAAAATGTACAGGACTGTTTGATGAAGTATCTGTATATGATAAATACACACCCTGTTTTTGACTCCAAATGAACCCCTAGTAACAAGCTTGGGTAACCCTTGGATTAACTTGGCTCCCACAAATGGCCTGAAAATTTTTACTGTATGTGTCATTTAAAAAACACTGTGTGTTTTACTCAATGTAAAAGCACAACAGAGTCTTAATTAACTTGGACATTGAATCAGGCCTACAGGAACAATGTTATATTTTGGCACTTGAAAAAGGGAGAGGTTTATTTTTGTCAGCACACCAGCAAAACAACGCATTAATTAACCCCTGGATGTAAATTGCGGCCACAAGAATTGAGCCGCACAAATAGTAGGCTTAGTAGGTGTTACAATTGCGGTGTTTTCTACGCACCACACAACAAGAGATACAGTTGTAATTAACCTTTGCTTGTGAATTAGGCTACAGAAAAAGTGTACTATATTTTGGCGTGAAAAAGACGGTTTATTTTTGTCAGCCACACCAGCCAAACAAGCTTATTAAACCTATGGATGTAATTGCGCCAAAAACGAATTGAGCCGCAACAAAACTAGTAGCTTTGTAGCGTGTTACAATTGCGTGTTTCTACGCCACACAACAAGAGATAAGTTGTAATTAACTTTGCTTGTGAAATTAGGTACAGGAAAAATGTATATATTTTGGGCATTGAAAAAGGACGGTTTCTTGGGGTCAGCACACCAGCAAAACAATGCATAATTAACCCCTGTGATGTAAATTGCGCCAAAAGAATGAGCCGCACAAATAGTAGCTTTGTAGCGTTGTTACACTTGCGTGTTTTCTACGACACACAACAATGAGTACAGTTGTAATTAAACTTTGCTTGTGGAAGTTAGGCTACAGGAAAAAGTATATATTTTGGCGTTGAAAAAGACGGTTTTATGGGGGTCAGCACAACAGCAAAAACAACGCTTAAATAACCCTGGATCTATATTTTTTTAACGCATAGGACCTTGAGCAGCCAAAAAATGAAGTGGTATTTGTAGTGTTAAAAACACTGTATCTTTTAAATGAATACAACAGGAACTGGCTTAGATCCCACTTGGATATTGAATGTATATGCAGATGCAGTGGATGCACACTGGATTTCAAATCATATACCCCAAAAAAATTAGGAAATTAGGAACATTAGAGAAACAGTCTCTGAGACAAGCTGAGAACACCCCACAGAAATCGCTATATATAAATCACTTCTTCAGAAGAGCTATCAGCCGCTTGCAAGCACCTTCCTGGATGAGCACAGTGAGAGGAATTGTCTGTCGCCCGGACTTATTAGAGTGCGGGTGCGTCACAGAATCCCGCCGGTCTTCTGATTGGCTTCACTCTGTCTGCACATGTCATGCAGGGCTATGCCCTTATTCCTCCACAGAGTGCTTTGCCCCCAAGTTAAAGCGCCATGTGCTCGCAGCCTTTTTATCAATCAAAGGCACACTTCGTTTCACCGAGCACCCCAAGGTCATCGACCTTGTTCTGAACGAAGTTTCCTGAAATTCTAAACGAAATTCCACTTAGTTAGAAATCAATTCGCCCATCTCTAATCAAAGCTAATAGTAGAGGTTTCTCTGTGAGACATAGAATAATTTCGCTGAGCTGTTTGGACACAAGCAGAGCGCAGTCCTTCTGCTCTGGGGACCTGAGAGACACTGAGGCTGAACAGGAAACACTGTTCAAATGTAAAACGAGGTCATGTGATTTTTCCAGCCAATCGCAACCATACACATCCCAGTCATGACGTCGCAAAACACATCTCACCTGCTCTATTCTGTAAGCTGATTTGCTGGCCACCAAAATGACAGGAAGCGCCGAAAATGGCGCGATCTTAATAGATGATGCACAGATTTTAACCTAAATTATCACATGATCTAAAAATTTCGATCAACATAAAAACTGTGCCGATTTCAACTTTGTCGATAAAAATCGCTCAACACTTATGTGTGTTTTTTTTTTTGTGTCTAATGTATGAACAATAATTTTTTATTAAATATTTATTTTTATTTTGTTTTATTTATTTTTTCTGTTTTTTTTTTACCTTTTTTTAATCCCATTCAGGGATAACTATTTAACACTTACACTTATTAATGTATTAGCATATTCATGTATGTTAATAATTACCTTCTGTGTCAGTATGACACAGGCAGCAGTCAGGACAGCACACAGTGTTCCCTGAATGCAGGCTCACTATACAGAGAGCCCAGGGGCTACTCTAGGACTTACTTACAGATGTTTCCCGTGCTCCATCTGGTCACCGGGAGCCCCAATCACCCGTTGGAGTAGGGGAAAGTCCTTTCATTATGCCGTGGTCCATGGAAAGGATATTGCAGTCCCATATTCATATAGTATAGGAAATCCACAGCACATGAAGAGATAATTCGAGATAATCTTTATAGTGGTGAATCCTTACGTTTACAGACAATCAGTGCAAAAATAATAGAAGCGATTTTTTTCTTATCCGTATTTAGGAATCCAGAAAAGTGACAAATTGATGAGACATTTCAGCTAATTGCAAGCCTTAATCATGCGGGTCACAGTCAGGAGAATTGCCAATAAGTATAAGCACTTGTGGAATAACAAGGTAAGTATGGAGTAGCCTATGGAGCCAAGGCGGTGAGACAAATGATAATAGTAGTGGTAGTCTGTAGTGAGGAACCCAGTGAAGCGCCAGCTAGAGGAAACTAGTAGAATAAGGCATATTGCTGTATGCAGAATGGCCGCAGGTCAGTGACTGCGGCATAATCAAAAGGCATTTCCCTATCAAAGGCTTAGGCGCCGAGGATTGGAAGTTTCCTCCGCTTCCTGGCACTTACAGAGACTGCTCTAGGAACAGGGCTGTTAACTACTTCTCTGTTCCTAACACAGCTGCGGTGCTAGGAGCCGCAAAACACCCTTATCTGCAGATTAATGACCTACAATGCCCAATGTCTATAGTCGGCGGGCGATCATTAAAGCATGAAGGTCTTCTGTTATCTTCAAGGTCCTGATGGGCATCTCATGTATATTGAAAATGCGTTTGGTGCAGCACAAATGTATTGTATAACATCACAGTCCAGAGACCTTAACTTCCAAACTGTGATGTCAGGCAAGTTCATGTAACCACTGCAGCTAATCAGCAGCTGCAGAGCATCAACGGCACTAGGACCAGAAGACATCACTGAAAATAATATATCCCTTTAAAAGTAACTTTTATTTTACTTTTTTAAATATAAAAAGTCCCCCAATCAAAATAAAAACCAAACCCTAGATTACTGACACTGAGTCCTGCAGTCAGTGGGCTCCCCGATAAGGGGCCCCATTCTAATGAATACTGGAACTTAATGCTGCAATTGTACTATCCCTATCGCTTGCAAAAAAGGCTATAAACCTTCCCAGCCTTATTTTTGTAAAATTGTAGTCACCCTTCAAATTTTAAGCTACACACCTTTAAAAGCCTTATTAATGTTTGTTATAGTTATAATCAGCACTCCCATAATCAGCACTCCCGACGCGTTTCCCCCTAAAAAATAGGGTTCATCAGGGGATATCTCATTGCTGTAATATTGTTGCGTAAATCACAATATCTCATAACGATAATCTAATAAGTGAATACTTAGCCCAATCCTGTGAGGATGCCACGATAGTTCCTATTACACAGGAGTAATAAGATGTATGGTATCCATGATGTTTGGATACCAGTACATCTTACTACTCCTGTGTATAGGAACTATCGTGGCATCCTCACAGGATTGGGCTAAGTATTCACTTATTAGATTATCGTTATGAGATATTGTGATTTACGCAACAATATTACAGCAATGAGATATCCCCTGATGAACCCTATTTTTTAGGGGGAAACGCGTCGGGAGTGCTGATTATAACTCATAACAAACATTAATAAGGCTGTTAAGGTGTGTAGCTTCATATCTGAAGGTGACTACAACTTCACAATATAAGGCTGGTAAGGTTTATAGCCTTTATTTGCAAGCGATAGGTCATAGTACTAATTGCATGCATTAGAGTTCCAGTCATTCATTAGAGTGGAGCCGCTTTTTATCAGGGCGATGACCCACTGACTGACGGGGACTCATTTGTACAGTACAATCTAGGGTTTGGTTAGTATTAGTATAGGGGCCCATTATTATATTTTAAAAAAGTATTTAAATAAAAGTTACTTTTTAAAAGGGATATATAATTTGCAGTGATAGTATAAGTAAAAATCCCTGTGTCTATTCTATATGCTAGATTTGATTAGGAGCCAGAAGACAATAAAAAAAACAAGGACATGACCAGCAGCATCTCACTAACAGAGAGCAGTACAGAGGTAAACGTTTAGCTGCAGAAGCTTAAAGGGAACCTGTCACATAGGTTATCCCCCCCTTGCTGAGGGCAGCACAAGCTAGTGACAGACATGCTGTTTCCAGCGCTGTGCCCCTTATTCTGTAAAATGCAGCAGTTTCAGAGCATTTAATGCTCAAATCTTATTCATGAGCAGGGCTGCCAACAGAAATTTCTGGGCCCCATACAACTTAAGCGTCTGGGCCCCCTTACAAGTCACGCCCCCAGCATCCCCATTGCCCTGCCCCCAGTAAAGTAAAAATGCTGAATGCTCAATTGCTGAATAATATCCTCAAACAGTCACTGAATATAATTCATTACAATAAGATCAATATTACTGCCATACAGTGACCATATAGTGGTATATACAATGCAGGTTACATTTAGTGACTTACAGTTGAGTTTGTCTGAGTCATTCACGTTCCTTTTTTTCTCCTTTCCGGTCCAAACCTCCAAGATGACTTCTCCCGCCCACAACTCGTCCTGCAAATTCACAACACAAACACCTGAGACTCCTCACCTTTTTTTTCATCTTCCCTCCCTGTGTCCACCCCCCCTGTGGTACAAACTCCCCCATCCATAGTCCCAAAAAAAGGTAATAATTTCCCCTTTGTGCCCTGATAATTAGGTGTATAGCCCCCCCCATACGTAGGTAGTGGGCCCCCGTGGGTAGGTAACCGAGTAGTGGGCAGACAGGTAGGTATGTAGCCGGGTAGCCAGGTGGGTAGTAGGTGGCCCGGTAGCCTGGTAGGTGGTAGCTAGGGAGGTAGGTAGCCAGGTCGGTGGTAGCTAGGGAGGTAGGCAGCCATGCAGGTGGTAGCTAGGGAGGTAGGTAGCCAAGCAGCCAGGTAGGTGGTAGCTAGGTAGGTAGGTAGCCAGGCAGGTGGTAGTAGGGGGTAGGTAGCCAGGCAGCCAGGTAGGTGGTAGTAGGGAGGTAGGTAGCTGGGCAACCAGGGAGGTAGCTAGGGAGGTAGGTAGCCAGGCAGGTGGTAGCTAGGGAGGTAGGTAGGTATGTAGGTAGGTATGTAGGTGGTAGCTAGGGAGGTAGGTAGGTGGTAGCTAGGGAGGTAGGTAGCTGGGCAACAAGGGAGGTAGGTAGCCAGGCAGGTGGGAGGTAGGTAGCCAGGTAGGTGTTAGCTGGGCAATCAGGGAGGTAGGTGTGGCCCCCTCGCCCCCCAGCCTTGTGTGTGGGGGCCTCCCTTGTCCCCTAGCTTTGTGTCTGGTGGCCCCCTCGTCCCCCCAGCCTTGTGTGTGGGGGCCTCCCTCGTCCCCCTAGCTTTGTGCATGGGGGCCCCCTCGTCCCCTCAGCCCTCTGTGTGGGGGCCCCCTCGTCCCCTCAGCCCTCTGTGTGGGGGCCCCCTCGTCCCCCCAGCCCCCTGTGTGGGGGGCCCCTAGTAGCCCAAGCCCTCTGTTTGGGGGCCCCCTCGTGCCCACATCCCTTTGTGTGGGGGGCCCCCTCATTCTCCCAGGCCTCTGTTTTGGTGCCCCCCTCGTCCCCCCAGCCCTCTCTGTGGGGGCCCCCCTCTCCCCCCAGCCCTCTGTGTGGGGGCCCCCTCGTCCCTCCAGCCCTCTGTGTGGGGGCCCCTCGTCCCCACAGCCTCTGTGTGGGGGCCCCCTCGTCCCCCCAGCCCTCTGTGTGGGGGCCCCCTCGTCCCCCCAGCCCTCTGTGTGGGGGGGCCCCTCGTCCCCCCAGCCTTAGATGTGTATGTGGGGAGAGGATGGAGCCCCCACACAGAGGGCTGTGGGGACGAGGGGGCCCCCACACAGAGGGCTGTAGAGACGAGAGGGCCCCCACACAGAGGGCTGTGGGGAGGAGGGGGCCCCCACACAGAGGGCTGTGGGGACGAGGGGTCCCCCCACACAGAGGGCTGTGAGACGAGGGGCCCCCAAAGGGCTGTGGGACGAGGGTGCCCCCACACAGAGGGCTGTGGGGACGAGGGGGCCCCCACACAGAGGGCTGTGGGGACGAGGGGGCCCCCACACAGGGGGCGTGGGGACGAGGGGGCCCCCACACAGAGGGCTGTGGGGACGAGGGGGCCCCCCACACAGAGGGCTGTTGGGACGAGGGGGGCCCCCACACAGAAGGCTGTGGGGACGAGGGGGCCCCCACACAGAGGGCTGGGGGGCATAGTTGCCAACTTTTGAAAATGAAAAAGCAGGAGATGTTAGCGGGCGTGCCCCCTCTGTTGCCAGGTAGATGCCCCCTCTGTTGCCAGGTAGTGCCCTCATTGTTGCCAGGTAGTGCCCCCATTGTTGCCAGGTAGTGCCCCCATTGTTGCCAGGTAGTGCCCCTCTGTTTCCAGGTAGTGCCCCCTCTGTTGCCAGGTAGATGTCCCCTCTGTTGCCAGGTAGATGTCCCCTCTGTTGCCAGGTAGTGCCCCCATTGTTGCCAGGTAGTGCCCCCTCTGTTGCCAGGTAGTGTCCCCTCTGTTGCCAGGTAGTGCCCCCATTGTTGCCAGGTAGTGCCCCTCTGTTGCCAGGTAGTGTCCCCTCTGTTGCCAAAGGGAGTGCCCCCCCTGTTGCCAGGTAGTGTCCTCTGTTGCCATGTTTGTAGGGGTCCCCTCTGTTGCCAGGTAGATGTCCCCTCTGTTGCCAGGTAGTGCCCCCATTGTTGCCAGGTAGATGCCCCCCCTGTTGCCCGGTAGTGCCCCCATTGTTGCCAGGTAGTGCCCCCTTGTTGCCAGGTAGTGCCCCCCTCTGTTGCCAGGTAGATGTCCCTTCTGTTTCCAAGGCCCCGTTAGGGGTTTCCCCCTCTGTTGCCAGGTAGTACCCCCTCTGTTGCCAGGTAGATGTCCCCTCTGTTGCCAGGTAGAGCACCCACTGTTGCCAGGTAGTGCCCACACTGTTGCCAGGTAGTGTCCCCTCTGTTGCCAGGTAGATGTCCCCTCTGTTGCCAGGCGACCCCCATTGTTGCCAGGCAGAGCCCCCATAATAGCTAATAAAAATAAAATAATAAAATCCACTTACCTCACCAGGCTCCTGCAGCGCGGCCGCTCAGGACGATCTCCTCAGCGGCGCAGGGGGAAGTGAGAGCAGCGCGCGTCACTCCCCTGCAGCCGCGCGTCACTTCCCCTGCGCCGCTGACCTGTATGTGCGGCGCACACACCGGCGCCGGACATACAGGGGGAGGAGGGAGGAGGGAGCGATCCCTCCTACCTCCTCCCTGCACAGCGAGACTCCGGGCGGGTGAAGCGGCGCAGCGGCCGCTTCACCCGCATGTAGTAGCGGCCCGGCGGCGCAATATTAGCGCAATAGCGATACTCCGGCGCCGCGGCCATTTAAAGGCCCCCGCCGCCTGCGGGCGGCGGGCGGAATGCCAACTCCCCCGGGAGGGCGGGAGGGGACCCAAAATAGCGGGACCCCCCCGCCAAAAACGAGAGAGTTGGCATGTATACTGGGGGGACGAGGGGGCCCCCACACAGAGGGCTGTGGGGACGAGGGGGGCCCCCACACAGAGGGCTGTGGGGACGAGGGGGCCCCCACACAGAGGGCTGTGGGGACGAGGGGGCCCCCACACAGAGGGCTGTGGGGACGGGGGGCCCCCCCACAGAGGGCTGGGGGGAGAGGGGCTGCAGGGCTGGGAAGAGGATGGGGACGCTGCAGAGAGGGGGCCCGCGCTGCCGGTCACAGCTGCATTCACATTCACTCTTTTCACTTACTTCCCCCGCACTGTGACTGGAGCCGGAGCCCTCCGGCTCTTTCTGTCCATGCCGCGCTGGGTACTGGCCAGCGGGGACAGGGGGCGGGCGGGAAGTGAATAATTGAACTCCTCATCCCGGCCTCAGTCAGAGAGAGGAGGAGGAGGGCCCTGGCTCCAGTCACAGCGCAGGGGAAGTAAGTGAAAAGAGTGACTGTGACTGCAGCTGTGACAGGGAGCGCGGCCCCCTCTCTGCAGCTCCGGCCGGGCCCCTTATTAAATGTAGCGCTCAGCGGCTTAGCCACCGTGTGCTAGTCCCTGATATGAAATAAGGGGGCCTGCTTACAGCGGGCCCCCTTATTTCGCCGGACCCCATACAGGAGTACTGGCTGTTCCCCCTGTATGGCGGGCCTGTTCATGAGTCAGGTGTTAGCCCCACCCACCTGGCAGTTATTCACATCGTTCTACCTATTCAAAGTAATAGGTTAATCAGTTGAGGTGGGCAGGGCACGAAAAAAAAAAACAGACTCTTTTCTGTCTGAAAACTGCAGATTTGAGCATTAAATACTCTAAAACTGCAGCATCTTACAGAATAAGGGACACAGTGCTGGAAGCAGCATGTCTGTCACTAGCTTGTGCTGACCTTAACAAGGGGGGCATAATCTATGTGACAGGTTTTCTTCAATTTTACATAAAAGCACAGAGGTGAACAATCCCTTTAAGTGAGTAATTTTATCTTAATTGCCAAACAGGATGATAATAAGATGTATCCCTTAGAAAAAATTTTGCAGTTTTTCAGAAAATGCTATTAAAAATGCTTGTGATTTTTCAAGATTTCTTTCTTATGCAAAAACTGTAGCAGCTAAACGTTCGATGGACAACAAATACATATAAAACATGTATTGCAGACATTGCTTTTTCTTTGTAGTTTCTTTTACTTTAGGTCCTTTTGAATGTCAGCAGCAAATTCAAATTGCAACTTACTGTAGTGGGGATATATATGAAAATGGTCTAGTTCTAAGACCTTCCCCTGCAAAGGGGACAGGATGACTACCGTATTGAAGGGAGGATGGATAGGGTGATGTATCATGTGATTTTGGCCAACTACTTCCTTCCCTTAGTAAGAGTATTGAAGATGGGTCAAGGCTAGGCCTTCAAGAATGAGAATGACCCGAAACACACAGCCAGGAAATCTAAGGAGTGGCTCCGTAAGAAGCATTTCAAGGTTCTGGATTGGCTTAGCCAGTCTCCAGACCAGAGCTCAATCGAAAATCTTTGCCCTGAAATCTGTAAGATCTGGAGAAGATATGTATAGAGGAGTGGGCCAAAATCCCTGCTGCAGTGTGTGCAAAAATGGTCAAGAACTAAATAAAATGCTTGACCTCTGTAACTGCAAACAAAGGTGTCTGTACCAAATATTAAGTTCTAGGGGCAACATGTTTGATCTTTGGTGCCAAGGCACCATTTTTTTGCGCACAATATTAGTGCAGAATGCGCTTCAATCTATGAACCCAGTCTACTGCGGGTCATAAATCAGGCGCAGTCTAGTGCAAAAGTGACACTTTTGGCTCAGGTAAACCACTTTTAAAGTGTTCTACTTGTTCCAGTAGTAATGCGCCTGGATTTGCCATACTGAAGCTATAAATGTGTAGCTTCGTATGGTTTTAGTGTACATATAGCACTCCGCCTGATCTCAAGGGGCGTTACAAATGTGCTCTATAATTTGCCTGATACTGGAGTGCGCCTGATTATAAATATTGCGAACGGGGCGGCGTTAGTCTTCGGGCGCAGTCCTGTTCATACATGTTGTCCTTTGTTTCTATTGTGTCAAATACTTATTTCATGCAATAAAATGCAAACTAATTATTTAAAAATCATACAATGTGATTTTCTGGATTTTTGTTTTAGATTCTGTCTCTCACAAAGGTACACTTCAACTAGTGTACCTATGAGAAAAATCACAGAACTGTCCATTCTTTGTAGGTGGAAAAACTTGAAATATCACCAGTGTATCAATTACTAATTTTCCCACTGTGTATGTGAAATGTAATAAAGATTATTCTATTGTATAAATATTAACCTACAAGGTTATTTCCTTTTTACATATGAATCACCAACACAGGCATGGATATTTCAGCCAAACCTGTTCCCTGGAGACGAATGAGCTCAAAAACCTCTAAAATTGGGATGTGATTGGAATAAGTGTAAAAATATTTTCTCTGAACAAATGCCTGTGTTTGTGCTTGGTAGTATATAAGTGCATATCCATCTAATGAAAGCTGCTCCTGAATTTTCAGATT
Source organism: Phyllomedusa bahiana (assembly GCA_025379985.1). Taxonomy (NCBI): domain Eukaryota; kingdom Metazoa; phylum Chordata; class Amphibia; order Anura; family Hylidae; genus Phyllomedusa; species Phyllomedusa bahiana. The sequence continues at coordinate 21,110 of JAODAL010015023.1, forward strand.
TTTAAAATAGAAAATTATTATATTTATTCTCAACTATTTGGAAAGCATTTACCCTTCTCAATCTAAGAAAGAACCATTTGAATGTTTTCATTGTAAAAGAAAAACTCAAGAGTTTGGTTTGAATACGGTAAATAGAAAGAGAATTATGTATTACTGGATAGGTAAATTCAGGTCAAATGTACAGTAAACGGAGCTAAAATGCTGCACTGTTTTGGTCTTACAGCGATTGTTTTGTTATTGCCTACTTTACACAATGTTTTAGTAGGTGGCATGAATGCTTTAATTAATTAATTCAAGATTAACGAGTATACATAGCTGGAGGTAAATGGGAAATACTACAGCTCAATGATCAACTTAATGTTTTAGGATAAATATTCCAGGCTCCAGGCAAAATGTCAGCACCAAACTATTGAACATATTTTTCAGAATTCTGTACTTTCAGTAATCATTTGAATTTGTTTTTGCTTTGTTTATTATAGACAGACCTAAATTTTGATGCTGAAAAAGCTGAGGACAATAACTGCTTTAAAGTCCATACATGTCCATACATAGCAAGCATTCTTTGCAATAATTTCGGTGTCAGGGGCAGCATGCTTTAGGTACACTGCAGAGTTTTTTTCTAGTATTTTTCCCAATAGACTTCACAATAAAATTTTAAATATTGAGTCAGACCATGAACTCACAAATCATCACAAAAGAAAAAAATGCCATTATTTAGATGTATTTAGATGTATTTTCAAATTTAGGGACATTTTTGCTTGAAAGAGTTCTGACTGTGGCTATATTAGGCTTCATTGACACATTCACATCACTTTTCTCTGCTGTGTCCATCAAATGTTTCACTACCAAGTCATATTCTAGGCTAAATCAATCTCAGTGAGGATAAAAAAACATCGTCCATACAAAACAATGTTCAGCCAATTCACCTGTTTAATGATGTTGAGTTGATGTGAGGGCGCATGGCAACTCCTGGAGGCCAGTGGTAAATGACAAATTGAAGGAAAAAGGGATTTGTAAATGCATTTAGAAAGCACCGTTAAAAGTATCAAAATGTCTTTATTATTAATTCCATTAAAAAAAATATTTTTTCCGTGCAGTCAGAAAAAATTGACACATATCAAGTTAAGACACCCTTAATCGTAGTATATACACTTTAAAATCACAGCATTTTTAAGAACAACTGAGTGACCAATGGGTGCACAATGAGTCCTTACCAACATGTGTTGAAAATAAACAAATTGCATGAATGATTGACAAGTATGATGTTTGTATCAACATTTCCTCCAATATTAATTAAAAAATGATACAAATGCATTTTCCAAATTAATCCAGTAGAAACTATGTACAGGGTGGGCCATTTATATGGATACACCTAAATAAAATGGGAATGGGTGGTGATTAGAGATGGGTGAATCAATTCTAACGAAGTGGAATTTGTTAAGAATTTCAGAAAAACTTCGGTTTTGCATGAAGCCGAAGTTTATAGTACTTCGCAGGAACGAATCGTCGTTGTTTTTTTTTTTTTTAAATGGCCCCGCGCACGTGGCATGCCAGGGTGCAGAGAACTCTGGGAGGAAGAAAGGAACACTCTCAATGACGTGCAGACATGAAGCCAATCAGCGACCGGCGGGCTTCTATGACGTCACAGCTAGAGATGGGCGAATCGATTCTAACGAAGTGGAATACGATTAGAAATTCAGGAAAACTTTTATTCTGAACAAAGTCGAAGTTTGGGGGGATTCGCGGGAACGAAGCGTGTTTTTAATTGATAAAATGGCTGCGAGCACATGGCGTTACATGGGGCAAAGAACACTGGGAGGAAGAAAGGAGTAGCCTAAATGACATGTGCAGAGATGAAGCCAATCAGAGACCGGCGGGATTCTGTGATGTCACCGCACTATATAAATCCAGACGCGAAGCTGGCAGTTCACACTCCTCTCACTGTGCTGTGTAGTGAAGCTGCTGCTGCTGCTGAGATCTAACACTAAAGAACTAACTTTTATACCGCGATTTTTGGAGGGTTTCACAGCTTGTCTCAGAGACTGCTTCTCTTACGTTCTAATTTAGATTTTGTGGGGTATTGGAATTGAAGTCCAGTGTGCGTCCAATTCAGCTGCATATACATTGTAATGCTATCTGATCAGTTCTTGAGCACATTGAATATCCAATGGTTATCTAAGCCTCTTGTTGCTGTTGTATTCAGTTAAAGAAACATCGTTTTTACAATCCACATACCACTTAATTTTTGTCTGCTCATTTATTTTGCGCAATTTAGATCCAAGGGTTAATTAAGTTTTTTTCTGCTGTTGTTGTCACTAAAAGAAATGGTTTTCTTCAACGCCAAAGAAGAAATTTTGCCTATAGCATAAATTCATATCCGAAGGTTATTAAGCGTTTTTCTGCTGTTGTGGTCAGAAAAAATCACGTCTTTTTAAACCGTACAAAGCTGTTAATTTTTGGCACATTTTTTTTGCGAAATTTTAGATCCAAGGGAAAATTAAGCGATTTTCTGTGTTGTGGTAGTAAAAAACCCGTCGTTTTAACACGCTACTAGCTGAAAATTTTTGGGCCCCCTCATTTTTTTGTGAAATTTAGACCCAAGGGGTTTAAATTTAAAGCATTTTTCTGCTTTTGTGGTCAGCAAAGTACACGTCGTTTTACACGTAAAAAAGTGGTAATTTTTGGGGGGCAGCACATTTCTTTTGCGCAATTTATATCCAAAGGGGTTAACAAAGTATTTTTTGTGTTTGTATCATAAAAAAAAACATTGTTTTTCAAACGCCAAAAAAGAAATTTTGGCTGTAGAAAAATTTTAACCAAAGGTTAAATTTAAGCTTTTTTTCTGCGTTGTGGTCAGAAAAAGGGTACACGTCCGGGTTTTAACACGTAAAAAAGTGGTAAAAAATTTTTTTGCAGCACTTTCCCTTTTTGCGCAATTTATATCCAAAGGGGTTAACTAATTTTTTTTTGCGTTGTACTAAAGTAAAAAGAAACTTTGTTTTTCAAAGCAAAAGAAATTTTGGCTGTAGATAATTATTTTTGAGGTTAATTAAGGTTTTTTCTGCGTTGTGGTCAGTAAAAACATTTTCGTTTTAGCGCAAAACAAAGGGGGTAATATTTGGAGCACATTTCTTTGCGAAATTTTTTTAACCCAAGGGTTAATTGGCGTTTTTTTGCTGTTGTAGTAAGTAAAAAACTTTGTTTTCAACGCCAAAGAAAAATTTTGCCTGTGGCATAATTCATTTCCAAAGGGTTTTAATTAAGCGTTTTTTGCTGTTGTGGTCAGAAAGATACGCTCTTTTAAACACCTACAAAGTTTGGTCATTTTGGGGAGTCATTTCTTTTGCACAATTTAGACCAAGGGTTAATTAATTTTTTTCTCTGTTGTGGTCAGTAAAAAAAACTGTGTTTTTCAACCCCAAAGAAGAAATTTTGAATGTAAAATTAAAGCCTGTTTGTGCTTTTTATTAGTAAAATACACAGGTTTTCAAACGGCACATAAAAAAAATTTTTCCCCCCCTTTCGGAGCAAAATTTATTTAAGGGGTTACCCAAGCTTGTTAGTGGGTTCATTTGGATTTAAAATACAGGGTGTGTATTTATCATATAAATACTTCATTAACAGAGTCTGTAAATTTTAGAACAAACAGTATGTCAGACAGATTTGCAGGCTCTTCACCTGAGGTGGCAGTGGCACAAAATTCCTGGACGGCCCCCAGTCACAGCACGAAAGGGGACTTCGCAGCGGGGGTCACTCGGTGGGGCCAGAAGCCGGGTATCTAGGGGCCGGGGTTTGACCAGCAACCCAAGTTTTTTCTTGTTGGTGGACTAGGTCACCCCACTTCCCCCCCAGATGACATATGAAACCCCAGCCAAGAGTGGTGGAAGTAGACAAAACCCCTTATTGCAGGGCCCCCGGGGAGGGGGTCAGCGGCTCTCACTGCCCCTCAACCCCCCCGGGTCCCATGGTTTCCCCCTCACCCAAGATCTACTTGTGGTCTGGTCGCAAAATATAAGCAAGGATGAAAATTTGGGGAAAGGCCCGGCCGCAGTTTTTGGCAGCAAAAGAAATGGGGCCAATACCCCCTGCTTCTTGCAGTAGGGCAAAATAGAGTGGAGAGTGGCATGGGAGGTCACGTTTTTAGGGGTCAGCCTGCAACCAAGGGCCGGGGTGAGGACAGCAGTGACGTGAAACACAAATTGATGATGATGTACCGAGCACTGGGGCCGGGGAAGCAATCGTCAAAAGAAGAGGGCGTCAGTTTGCGCGTCGGGGAGCGGGCAGCCACAAGTGGGTTGGGGTGGCCGTGATCAGCAGGGTAGCAGCAGTGCGGGGGTCGGGGTCAAACGGCCATGGGGTTGAAAAACCCCCCCCGCAAGTCCAAAAAAGAGCAGACAGGGGGTCAGGGGCAGCGGCGGTAGTGTTTTCCTGCGGAGCGTTGGCGGGTAAAAACGCTACTCCACGGTGTGGCAGTTCTTTGCTAAGACACCGGGGGGTGCCCAATATGGGTATAGTAGAAACTGTGGGCAAAAGTGAATGTGGCCGGGAGCAACGTTGGCCCAAAGGGCCCCCCGTCAAACATGCAGCGTCCCACCCGGGGGCAGGGGGGAAATGTGGCCAGATGGGGGTGGTCCATCCCCCACCGCAGCAACCCGCAGCAGCAGCCCGTGGCCGCATGCCATTGCAGCCAGCCAGGGATCCACCCCCTCTGCAGAAGGAGCTGTTTCCTTTGCCCTCATCCCCCGGTCCAGATGCCCCCCTCTCCCGCTACTCTTGGCGCCCGCAGTCGTTCAACAGGCGATTGCAAAGAGACAACAGTAAAGGTCCAACCATCCTAAGGGGCAGAAGCTGACCCTGCTCCTGTCAATTGTTGGGACTGAGTCCCTCCTTTTCCAAATGGGGACTCTGCACCCTTCAAGGGAATAATGGCTTGGCCGAGCCCAGATGGGAGGTTCCAAGCCCTAATTTTTTTTCCAAAAGGGCAAAATCCCGCATTCACAAATATGTAAAAGAAAGGGGGCCCAGTCCTTGGCTTATCGGTTTGTTCCAAGGTGCACGCAGCGCGGAGTGTGGAGCTGTAATAGGTAGGGCCAGTACATGTCCTTTACGGCCCACTGGGTGAATGTGCTTCCAGTCCAGCCACACCAACAACTTGGAGAGGAGAAGCCGCTGTCTCCTCTACGTTGTCAAACTGCTGCTTCTGCGCAAATGACCGCCTCCTCCTCCTCCAACACCACCATCTCAGCCTCCACAAGTGCTGCTCCATCATACCACATGTGTAGGGCACAGCGGTGTCACGCAGTTCTACACCTGGCTTGCCTCGGCGAGTGAAGTCACACAGGGGAGGAACTGCTCTGCATCATGCAGCAAGAAATCGATATGTGGCTTTCTCTGCGGCAACTGTAAATCGGAACCATGGTGACGGACAATGGGAGGAACATGGTGTCCGCGCTGCACCGAGGAGGGATGGTCAATGCGCCCTGCATGGCGCACGTGTTCAATCTGTTTGTGAAAAGGTTCCTGAAGTCTTCCACCGATCTTCAGAAGATTCTTATAATGGCCAGGAAACTGTGCATGCACTTCATCCATTCCTACAAAGCCAGGCACACCCTCCTCGAGTTGCAGCGGCAAAACGGCCTCCCCAAACACAAGCTGATATGTGATGTTTCCACCCGTTGGAATTCCAGCCTGCACATGTTGGACTGACTGTATGAACAGAGAAAGGCCATTAACGATTTTTTTGATTATCCAGGCGGACAGGAGTACTTGCCTGTTTAACTTTGATGTCAGCCAGTGGCAGCTCATGCGTGACACCTGCCATTTGCTGAGGCCATTCGAGGAGGCAACGTTATTTGTCAGTCGCCAGGACCACGGGATGAATAACGTCATTCACTTGCTTCATGCCCGGGAAAACAGATGCTGAAAAATCTATCTGGGCAGGGGATGGAGACATGGCGACTACATCTCGCGGCCACATGAGTCCGGTGGGGGACTGAAATGGAGGAGGAGGGGACATTGGAACAGAAGCATTGTCTGGGGGAAATGAGTGGGATTTTCTACCAGGTGACAAGAGAGGAGGAGCAGGAGAAAGCTGGAGGAGGTAGATGGAGATGGGGAAAGACAAGGCAGATGACCCGCAAGCACCGTGGCAGTATACAGTGGAAATGGGGCAGGGAGCCCTCGGGGTCACTTGTGCATATGGCCCGCAGCATGCTAATTTCCCTGGCTAGTGACAAGCAAATTTACTCAGCATCGGCAGAGGGATGACTTCTGGCTCTCCACCCTATTGGACCCCCGGTACCGGTCCAAAATAGGTGCCTTTTTCCCAGCTGCTGAGAGGGAGGACAAACTCAAATACTATAGAGAAATCCTCCGTAGTCAGTTTGCTGCTGCCTATGTGCGGCATCATCCATCTTCTGTCAGGTCTGACCGGGGGGTTCCTCAGCGCTCACGTACCACTGCTGCTGCTGCTTTGGGAAGGTGGGGGTTAGGAGCAGTACCAGCGTCATCAGCAGCAACCTAATTCTGGAGTCGCTGATGAGCAGCTTCCTTCACCCGCCTAGTGAGGAGGGCACTCGCCAGCAGCAGCAGGACGACACCCAGCTTTATATCTCCGGTCCTGACATTAACTCCCTTCTCTCCCGGATCCCAAAATGCCTATCATCCATTTCCTCCTTCTTCTCCTCCATCGCTTAAAATTAAATGTAGATAAAACAGAATTCTCATCTTTCCACCGTCCCCCTCTACCCCTCCACTGATCTCTCTATCACTGTTAATGGCCACACCTCTCACCAGCTCCACAAGTCCGCCCTTGGGATAACTTTGAACTCCCCTTTATCCTTCAAACCACACATCCAAGCCTCACCTCTGCCTGCCGCCTCCCCCTGAAAATATTTCACGCATTGCCCATTCCTCAACTCTGACACTACAAAAAAGCTGTCCCGCCTTTTCCTCCCCCTTGATACTGAACATCCTTCTCTGGGGCCCTCCCGTTAGCCCCCTCGTCCCCTCCAATCATCCTAAACTCTGTCCCCGTTGATTCCCCTTCCCCTCGCAAATCCTTCCCTTCCCCTTGAAACCCCCTTCATGGCTCCCCATTGCCAACGATTCAGTTCAAATTACAAACCCCTGACCTAAAAGGCTCTCCTAACCTTCCCCTCCTACATCTTGCCCTAATTCCAGATCCCTTTTCCCCCCCGCAATCTCCGCTCTCACAGGACTTTCCTTGCCCCCCTCTCATCAGTCCTCACAAAACCCTTTTTCTCCAAGACTTTCCGTGTTCCCCCAATCTGGAATATTACCCCCAAAAATAGACTCTCCCCCAAATTTCCCAGTTTTTAAAAGCAACCCGAAACCCTCTCTTCAGGATAGCCCACAACCCCCATTAACCCCCCCACCACTACACCGGCCCGCAAGCATGTCTGCCCCACCCTTCGTCTCTCCCTTCTTCCTTGAAAATTGTAAGCCCTGCGGGCAGGGTCCTCTTTCCCCTTGTTTTTTTTACTAGTATTTTGCACCATTTTTTTTGTTTCAATATTTGTTATGTATGTAATTCCCCTTAAATGTACAGCGTCCTGGAATTAATGGCGCTCTAAAATAAATAATAATAATAATAATAATAATAATAATGGTGGCCTACTTGGACAGCACTCCACCCCAGTTAGAAGATCCGCTGGACTAGTGGGCAGCCAAACTGGATGTGTGGCCGCAACTTGCTGAGTTTGCAGTGGAGAAGCTGTCCTGCCCGGCCAGTAGTGTGGCATCAGAGCGGTTCTTCAGTGCGGCGGGTGAAATCGTTACCCCAAGGAGAACCCGCTTGTCCACCAGAAATGTGGAACGACTGACCTTTGTCAAGATGAATCAGGCATGGATCGGCCAGGATTTGCACACACCAATGCCTTAGGGGTCAGATTACATCAGCCAAGATGCCTCACCTAAACTTTGAGAAATGAGTCTGCGTTGAAACTACTTGCCTCAGCTACTATTCTGATGCCGCCACCCGCCTGATGCCACACATCTGCTGCCAATTTCTCCGTCTGCCACCAACCATCTTTACCAGGGACTGGTATTGCCACCCACCTCCACACTCTGTCATTGTATCACTCTATGACCTCATGCCGCTGCTGCTGTTGCTGGTGCCGTGACCTCCACACTGTGTCATTGTGCCACTCTCTGACCTCATTCTGCTGCTGATGCTGCTGCCTTGACCTCCACACTGTGTCATTGTGCCACTCTCTGACCTCATGCTGTTTCTCCTGCCGTCACCTCCACACTCTGTCATTGTGCAACTCTGTGGCCTACTCCTGTTTTTGCCACCTCCAGAATGTCATTGTGCCACTGTCTGATCTCATGCTGCTGCTGTGGCTGCTGCCGTGCCCTCCACACTCTGTCATTGTGCCACTCTGGGGCCTACTCCTGTTTTTATCACCTCCAGAATGTCATTGTGCCACTCTCTGACCTCACGCTGCTGTGGCTGCTGCCGTCACCTCCACACTCTGTCACTGTGCCACTCTGTGGCCTACTGATGTTGCTACCTGAGCCCTCAGCTTGTTTTTTTTACAGCTGGCGCTGCCATGACTTTATCAGGCTGCATTCCCGCTTCAGTTTTTTGGTCAGTTTTGCCCTCTTAAGTGCCCAGGGAATTTTAGAGTGAAGCAATTCTAATAGCGGCGGCAGTCATGTGCGTGTCATACTAAAACACAGCATTGTATGAAGACCAAACCAAGCTCCCTCTGAATATTTAAGCATGGCGCAACATTCTACAGCACCCTACAGGCTCTGTGCAGCCAGGAAATAGCTGTTTTTTAACGCAATTCGTCCCGAAGTAATTTGGACCGAAACAAATTCGGCGAATTTTTGAGAAATTTGCCCATCTCTAGTCAGAGCCCTATAAATACGGACGCCATCTTAAATTCTCACACTTCTCACTGTGACTCCTGTCAATAAGCATTTTGCTGCTGCTGCACTATATTGCACTCTAGAAAACAAACGTGTTTTTTCAGCTACTGGAGTGAAAGACTTTCACAAGTGTGTGTCATATACACACTTGTTACTCAACCAGCATTATTATTTTGTTTTAGTTTGTGGGGTATTCTCCCTAAAGTCCAGGGTGGGTGTACTTCTGTCCCATACACGCCTGAATTCCATCTGGTTGTTCTGTTGGGTATTTCATACCCAAGACTTTATTAAGCCTCTTGTTTGTGGGGTAATTTGGAGTAAAAGGGTTAATTTAACCTTTTGATTGTGGGGTAATTTGGAGTAAAATACAGGGTGTGTGTATTTGTACCCCACATACGCCTGAATTTCATCTCATTTATTCTGTAGGGTGTTTTGTACCAAGGGTTAATTTCTCCTCTTGTTTTGTAGGGGAATTTGAGTCAAACTCTGAAACCCTGCTGACTCCCGGCCACACTACCGACTTGCCAGCTATACCACTGCCTGACGCGCAAGCTGACGTTCTCTTCTCCTGATGATGATGAAGCCCTTGCTTCCAGGGCTGGGATGATGGGTAGTTGAAGGTAGGCGACCGCCTAGGGCGCCACTTTATCCCAGGCAAAAAAGGGGGCGCAAGGACTTTATGCCTTGTTTAACTAGGGCACCAAAATACCTTGTCCCAGCCTTGCTTGCTTCACCCGGATCCCAAGTGAGATCGGCTATATCAATTAGTGTTTGCCTGTCACCACTGTCCTCCTCAACGGTGTTTCTGTAGAAAGGCTGACCGCTCGCAACATAATCCCCCATGCCACACTCTTCATCACTACTTGCCCGCTTCTGCAAAAAGTAGCAGATGTCTTCCCCACCTCTTTGTTGCCCACTGTCCCCAAATAGTTCATCCTCATTGTATAGCGGCGCAGAGCCCACAGCATATAATAGCTCTCTTGAACCGAACGGGACAGAGGTGGGTTAAGGACAGGTGAGGGCCCCTGTCCTGCTCCCGGGCAATGCCAACTAAAGGTTGTGTCTTACGGATGCACCGACTCCTGCCGGGGTTGTCAGATGTAAAGTGGATCACCTAGTGTGTAGTCAACACACGTCCGATAGATAACACCGGAATCTCTGGCCTCGCGGGGTGACCCCTGCTGTGACTTCCCCATATTGTGGTCCAACCTGTGCCTGCTCAAGGAACCTACTTTTGCTTTCTTTGTTACCCCATGTGATCAGGCACACTCGCAACCCTCACAGTTTTAAGTACGCTTTGAAAACTCATCTTCTTAGAGAAGCCTACCAAGATCCCTAATTGTTAACTCCCCAAATTGTGTCATACATTCGTCACTTCCTGCACTTTGACACCCAAAGGCACTTATGTGTATATAGATGTATGGTTGGGATGGCGGGTTCATCCACTTTTTTATGTATACTACCCCATATTTTTGTAACATGGCTGGACCATTGTAAACCAAGCACTTCTCACCGTTTATTTCAGCCATGCACCATAATAGATTGTAAGCTCTTGCGAGCAGGACCCTCCCACCTCGTGTCTAATTTGTAAGTAGTTTTTTTTATAATGTAATATCTGGTTTGTCTGTGCTTATACCCTCTATATTGTAAAGTGCTGCAGAATATGTTGGCGCTATATAAATAAAGATTATTATTATTATTTTTATTATTATTGTAGGATCTTGGCCCTCAGCTTGGTTCTTTCCAGCTGACGCTGACATTACCCTGTCAGGCTGCGTTCCCACTTCAGTTATTTGGTCAGTTATTTGGTCAGTTTTGCCCCTGTAACTGCCGAGAGAAGTGAAGTGTGAAGCAATTCTAAGAGCAGCGGCTGTCATGTGAGTGTCATACTAAAACACAGCATTGTATGAAGACCAAACAACGCTCCCTTTGTATATTTGAGCATGGCACAATGTTTTACAACACCCTACAGACTCTCCACAGCCAGGAAATAGCTGTTTTTTAACGCGATTCGCCGTGAATAAATTTGGGTCGAAAATAATTTTGCCGGAAAATTTGCGAACTTGACAAATCAAATTTTTTTAGAAATTTGCCCATCTCTAGTCTACTGTAGGTTGGAATCAAATTTAAAATGTCTTTTCATTTTATTTTTTTAACACATAAGTGGGCTTAAAAATGTAGCAGCGATTTTCAGGAAAAATTGCAAAACAGATTTTTTTTTAGGGACTAGTCCATTTGAGGTGCATGCATGTTAGATATCCCCATCAATAACACCATATAATAAACTGCACCCCTTAAAGTATTCAAAACACCATTTAGGTATGTTGACCTTTTAGGTGTTTCCCAGGAATAAAATAAAGTGGAGGTGAAATTTCAAGATTCTCAACTCAATCTCGATTCCCCTCATACTGCTGTTTTTAGAGGCATCCCATAGTGCACTATTTGACTCAACCACAACCCTTATCTACTGGATTTTGGGGTCTGATTTTCATTAGGGTATTTTGTAGGTGCCGTTACAGGCTTGCGGACGTCTTAAGGTGCTAGAACTTAATAAACACCCCTAAAAAGATCCCATATTGGAAACTACACCCTTTAAGGAATATATTTATGGGTGAAGTTAGCTCCATTCCTCCCTCTGTCTTTATCTATGCTGCTGCGGACACGGCATCTAAGGGGTTAACCAACATTGACCGGAGGCCAGCTTTTGAGCAGAGCCTGCACAAAGCCTAGACATGTCGATAAGTCATATTCCGGTAAGTGACTTGCAATCAGGATGTACCAGTATGTCCATTTGTGCGATGGGGTTAATGTTACAAAGAAAAAAAAAATGAATATTGCTTCTTTTGATGCCATTGCCTCCCCAAAAAATAGAATGCAAAGTAGTCAAAAAGTTACTAATGTTACTAATAATAACTACAGATCACCCTACAAACACAAGCTCTTGCGCAGCTCCATGTGCAGAATTTTTTTTTGTATTGGTCTCAAAATCCACTGTACTTGTATCCCTAACCCTAAGTCAGGGTTATAATTGGTGTTTAATGGTTGAGATTGCATGAGATTGAGGAGGTCAGTGCTTGCAGCCATCATTCCCATTAAATTCTATGTGAGTTCCAAATATATCTGAGCTGCATTCAGAAGTTCTCATAGAAGTGAATGGGAAGAGGGCCACCAGCGCCACACTCTTCATTCTCATGCACGGGCAGCTCGTAGCTAGCTGTGCAGTACACTTTGGTTCTTGGGAGCACCCCTTTAAGAGAGTTTAGGGGTAAATATTTTATTCAGTCAATGCAATGCTGTCAACATCAGTTACCATAACATTGGGCCTATGACGAAGTAACAAAAAGTAACATTGGATGCGACTTCGAACTGTAAGAAAACAATGGTAATTGCATATTACTGGCCAGTAAGTTAACCCCTAAAATGTCTTAAAGGGGTGTTATCGTTTCATTAAATGGTCTTCAGAATAAGGGGACAGTGAAAACAAGCAACTTTGCAATTGGATGTCATTAGCAAAGCTGCCTTGTTCTCACAGTGTCCCTTATCTTGTGTTTTTATTTACACTGATATCCAGTGTGGGTCTAATCCTTCCTGATCCCTCCTCCTTGCAATTCACTAGCTGAGAGCTCATTTACATTCTGTACAGCCCCTGGGTCGATTCACGGAGCTGTGTCTCTGACTCAGAGTTAGGGGCCATAGCATTTTCTGTTTCCACACCTAGCAGAAACAGGCTGCAGCAGATTGTACAATGAGAAAACATGACAGTTTTTTGTCCCTGTGCCTAACTCTCCTGCATAGCAGAACTGTGCCTTTCTTAGAAAGCTGTAATACATCTCCAGCTGTGAGAGATCAGTGCTCAGATTAGATTGAATGCAGCCTGTGGTATGTATTCAGCTCTTATAAAAGAAGACGGATAGGGAGACACACCGTGATTTGTGGACTCAGTGGGGAGGGGGGGGGAGTCTCAGGCCAGCTGAGAAGGGGGGATGATGTCATCCAGCTGGGAGGGGAAGAAACGCCCCTGCATTCACAGAGCTGGGAAGCTAAGAGAAGTGTGAATCAGCCGAAGTAAGGAAGCGATACATCCCCTTTAAATAACCCCAATTCCAGTTTAAGATTAGTATGATGGTTACAATTATGGTTAAGTATAGAGTAAGTGTCATGATTGTGCCTGAAATACCCCCGGCTTTTGGCTCTGGTCGCCGGCCACGGCTGATACGGCGTAAACCTTGGTTTTTGACCTAGTACTGTGTGTTTGTATTTTTAGTGTGAACTGTATTTTTCTGTTTGGGTGCTGATTGATTCCTTGGCCAGAAATCTTCCAGCACACTTTTAGTTAACCTGGTTTCTTTTTGAGTGACAGCTTTCTTCTCCTATCTGTTTTTTTGTTAATTCTACCTATTGCCTCAATTCTATCTTTCTTCTGTTCCCTATTTAAGGTGTCATTCCCTTTCCTGCCTTGCCTGCTATAGAACCTGTTTTCCTGCCTATAGTTCGCCTTATTCTCCTACATTTATCCTTTTTTGCTTCTGACCTTTTGCCTGCACTCCGGTTATCCCTTTTGCCTCACGCTCCTGTACCTCGCTGCCTGTTCCATTACCGACTTGGACTGCCTGACCACGTGTACTTGTTCTGTGTTTGTTTGTCCCTGTTTGTGTTGCACTTTGCTCAGTGCAGGTATTAGTCTTCTGGTTGGGGCCGGCCTTTTAAGGAGTCGGGTTCCCCAAAAGGCAGGGACAGGGGCTGGGACAAGTGTCAGGGCCCACTTGTCCGTGTCTTTGTATGTGTCCCTGACAGTCCCTGACAGTGAGAGAGAAACAATGCAGTGTGCAGTTTCGAAACGTCCCAAAATCAAAATTTTTCTTAAGTTCGGCAACAACAGTATTGAAATAAACAGGGCCCTATTCAAGCAACACTGGTCTCAGAATACAGAGATAAAATTATTTTATTAAACAAGATTTTTTTGTGTTTTGGAAAAGTAGTAAAAACTAACAAAAACTACATCACCATAATTATACTGACCTACCTAATAAAGTTAAGATGTCCTTTTTAACAAGTTAAATGAGTTTTCCCACTATCACGTTTCATGCCTTTTCTTCCTGTTCTGCTACTTTACACTGCACAATGGGCATGGGTATACATTTGGTTCAGGCAATATGCACTGTGAACATGCACACGCTGATTCACATTATGTGCCCTGCATAAAGATCTGACCATTGATCTAGTGCTATAACTGAGCTCTGGAGCCGATGTAGTCAGGAAAAAAGGAAATTGAAAGTGTGTGGCACAAAGTAGTATAGGCTTCTCCAAGCAAGATGGGGGATAGGCTGCTATGCTAAACATATGGTAGAGGAGTATCCATACCTCCAGAGCAGTGTGATTGAGAAACACTCCAGGGCTTCTGTGCATGCCCTGGAGCATTGCTACATCACTGCTGATAGACTGCTGTTGTGGCCACGATGGGATGAAGCACACATATGCAAAAATGCAAGTCCCCACAATCCTGGCCACAGGCAGCATCAAATTGACAATGCAGTCCCAGACACCGCTGATATTAAACAGCAGTGGTTGGTAATTTCGGTAATAAGCAGTACACAAACAAGGTAAAATTAGAAAAATAGCAGATAAAAGAAAGATTTTGGGTAGTGGAATATGTTAGCAAAGTTGTCCTTTTTCACATGGACTATCTTGTCATCCCCATTTGCTGTAGTGAGAATACCCCATAGTTATGATACATTAAATGGTGCCATTAAAAATAGCAGCTTTTTCCAAAAAACAAGCTGTCATATTGCAATGTCAATGAAAAAAATAAAAAGTTAGGGCTATTTGGGATGGACAACTAAACACTTCTGGTGACATACAGTATATTAACGGTGCAGTTTTATGGAGTACTTTGAGCCAAGAAACTGTCGAAGCCCTGTTTGACAGATATATGAATAATCATTTACCAAAACTTGGCTCAGTCTGCACTAGACACAACACTTTTGGATGTGTCAAGAATGCGCCAAAGTTTGGCGTGAAACTGCCATCCAAATCCATACCATAGCTGAGACTAACTTTGGCGCATAACGCAATATGCCTCAAAATGATTGGCGTAGAACACTCTATGCGCCAATATTTGGTGTGTAACACTCATACATACTATCATATTCTACACTCCTTTATATCAATTTAGAATTGGTTTGTCAAACATTTTGTATTTGCTTCAAATAGTGGCTGTAATAGACAGAGGTTAACATTTTTAAAAATGCTACTTTTTAATTAGTTATTTTCAATTAATCTTTAATTTGTGCATCAAAAGAAAATAAACTTAAAATAACCAGATTTGCATATATGCTTCCTATTGGAATGTTGGAAGAAAAGATGAATGGGAATGGGAATTGGATTAATTATGGTCTATACTGTTTATGCTCAATTTACATTTACTTGAATCTCAATAATCCCTTCAGATTTATGTTCCCAGCTCAGTAATCCACCAACATTATTAATATATGCTTCAGTGGTGTGGTAGTCTAATTAGAGTTGAAAGGGTGTTTGCCTGGCTAATGCCCATCTCAAGCAAAAATTCTGTTGTGCTCAATTGAGCATTAACTTTGTGCTGAACTAAAAAGACATTTCCAGCTTAACACGTCTTAGTATAAGAGTAAAATGTAAACAGATATTTGTCAGCCCTTCTTTTTTACTGGATATAATCCACTATTTGAGCGTGTCATAATTATTTTACTACTTGCATGAATAAAATCTTCTGGGAACTTTGCTACTACCATTTTGAAATGTATATTTGCTATGTTATTTTTGTTTGAAAAATTCAATGTTTAAGTAAAACATGTAAGTTTAAAGGAACTTTTCATACATTAATTAGGATATATTATTATTAGAATATTATTATTAGAGATGGGCGAATAGATTCTAATGAAGTGGAATTTTTTAGAATTTAAGGAAAACTTTGATTCTGAACAAAGTCAAAGTTTGGGGTGATTCGCAGGAACAAGGCATGTTTTTAATTGATAAAATGGCCGCAAGGACATGGCGTTACATGGGAGGGAGAAAGGAGGACCCTCAGTGACATGTGCAGAGATGAAGCCAATCAGAGACCGGCGGGATTCTGTGACGTCACCGCACTATATAAGTCCGGACACCGTGCTCGCTCCTCACACTGCTCTTGTTGTTCCTTGCTGTAGCTGCTGCAGTAACTCTAGCTGAGATCTCAGACAAAAGAAATAACTTTTATACAGCAATTTTTTGGGGGGTGTCACAGCTTTTCTCAGAGACTGCTTCTCTTCTAATTTTGTGGGGTATTGGAATTGAAGTCCAGTGTGCATCCAATTCAGCTGCATATACATTTTAATGCTATCTAGTCAGTTCTGGAGGACATTGAATATCCAATGGATATCTAAGCCTGTTTTTGCTGTTGTATTCAGTTAAAGAAACAGCGTTTTTACAATCCACTATGGGTTAATTTTTGGTGCTCATTTCTTTTGCCCCCAATTTATATCCGGGGTTTAAAAGAAAGTGTGTTTGTGTATTGTAGTCAGTAAAAAAAAGGGTTTTCCCTTTTAAAAACCCCAAAAAAGGAAGAAATTTTTCCGGGTTTATTCCTTGGGCATAATTTATACCCAAAGGGGTTTAAAAAAGTGGGGTTTCCCGGTTTTTGTAGTCATTTAAAGAAACTGTGTTTTTCAACCCCAAAGACAAAATTTTTTTTTGGGTAAATTCCCTTTTTGATAATTATTTTAAAAAGGGTTAAATTTAAGCGGTTTCGTTTTCTTAGTCATTTAAAATAATGGGTTTTAACACCCCACAAAACCATTTAAATTTTTTGGTCCCTCTTTTCCTTTTTTTGGCTTTTTTTTACCCAAGGTTTAAATTTTAAGGTTTTTGTGATATTTTTAGTCAGTAAAAAAAAACCCAGTGTTTTTAAAACCCCAAAAGAAAAAATTTTTTTCCTGTAGCTTAATTTATATCTTTTTTAAATTTAAAAGCGTTTTTCTCCCTATTGTAGTTAGAAAAAAGAAAAGTGTTTTTAAAAGCAAAAGAAAAATTTTTTTCCCGGTGTTTACGTAGATATTTTTTTCCCAAAAGGGTTTAAATTAGGTGTTTTTCTGCTTCTTTTGTCAGTAAAATACACAGCGTTTTAAATTACGCCACATATGATTTAAATTTTTTTTGGGCTCCCTCATTTCTTTTGCACGTTTAAATTTTCCCAAATGGTTAAATTAAGGTGTTTGTGTTTACTGTAGTCAGAAATTTTTAAATGGTGTTTTTCAACGCCAAATAAAAAATTTTTTTCCTGCAGTATAATTTGACCCAAAAGGGTTTAAATTTAAAGGGCGTGTTTGTGCTATTGTGGGTCGTAAAAAAAAAATGATTTTTTTCAACGCCAAGAAGAAATTTTTCCGGGTTAGATATTGTATAAAAAAAAGGGTTTTAATTAAGCTTGTTTGTGCTATTGTAGTCATTTAAAAAAAACGGTGTTTTTCAAACCAAAGACAAAATTTTTTCCCTGGTGACTCCTGTAGCAAAAATTTATTTTAAAAGGGTTTTTTAAAAGCGTGCTTCGGGCCTTGTAGTCGAAAAAAAAAAACCGGCTTTAAAAAACAGGGCCCCCATACCAGTTAATTTTTTCCCTGGTGTTTTTCTGTTGCGAAAATTTTTACCCAAGGGGTTTAAATTTTAAACCCTGTTTGTCCCTTTTTAAATTCGGGAAATACCCCAATTTTTTTAAAAGGTCCCATACGGAAAATTTTTTTCCCTGGCCTTTTTGTGGAGTGCAATTTATACCCAAAAAGGTTACCCAAGTTGTTAGGGGTTTTTAAATTTGGAGTAAAATTTCGGGGTGTGTATTTTTTAAATTACAGATATCTTCATTTAAACAAGTATGAAAATTTTTTGAAAAAAAACATTTATGTCAGACGAGAGGGGCCCAGGCTTTCTCTTTGGGAGGGCAGGGGCCCAAAAAACCTTCCCGGGAGCGGGGCACAGGTCACAGCCACAGTAAAGAAAACGTCGCTGCGGGGGGCCCAAACGGTGGGGCCGAATGCCCAGTCCCAATGTAGGGGCCCGTGTGTTGCCCCGGCAACCCAAGGGTTTTTGATTGGTTGAGTAGGCATCAACTTCATCCCAATGCATTGAAAACCCCTACCCAAAACAGTCGGTGGGTTCATAGATACAACTCTTATTTGGGCACCCCCGGGGAAAAGATCAGCGGGCCCCCACCGGGCCCTAAACCCCAAAACCTCTGTCCAAATTTTGGTCCCTCAGCCACAAAACTAGTATGGGGTTTGGGGAATCAGCGCCACATTCAGCGGGGGAAGGAAAAATTTGGGAGAGTAGCAGCTTTTTTGGCAACGAAGAAGGGGGGCCCAACCCCCCCTGCTTTTTGGGCAGTATTGATGTGGAGAGTGGCAAGGGAGGTTTTTTGGGGCGGGGGTTTCAGCCTCTGCTTCCCAAGACCATTGAGGAGGCCCGCAGTGATGATAAAAACACTCATGAAGTTTTAAACCTTGGTGGTTTAAATCCGTTTAGCGTTACCCCCGTTTGTTCAAATGCAGGGGTAGGGAATTTGAACTGAAGGGGCCCTTTAAATTTTCAGGGAATGTTTTGGGTGCTTATTTTGCATTCTTTTTCCTTTCACAGTAAAAAACTGGAAGGGGCCCAGAAAAAAAAAGAAGCAAAAAAATGCGGGAAAAATGGTTTTGGGATGAACTTTTCAGTATAAAGGGGAATGTGAATCTTTA
Organism: Phyllomedusa bahiana; assembly: GCA_025379985.1. NCBI lineage: Eukaryota > Metazoa > Chordata > Amphibia > Anura > Hylidae > Phyllomedusa > Phyllomedusa bahiana. The sequence goes on from JAODAL010015023.1 coordinate 39,742, forward strand.
TGCCCAAACTTACAGAAAAAAAATAAACAATTTCTTCTGGAGGCCCCCCCTGTTCCGGGGTTGGAAAAAATTTAAACATCCAAATAGATTTCAATTTGGTTTAAAGAAGCAAGTTGTTAAACGTTCATTTGTTCATAAAAACAGAAAACACGGGTGGATAAAGGAAAAAGTTTGCGGGAACTTTTATTATGGTGTCCAAAATTTTTAAAAGCTGCGGAAATTTTTTTGCGCTTTTTGTAAGGGAAAAAGGGGCCCCCTCACAAAAACCCCCTCCAAGACAAATAAAAAAAATAATTTTTAATAATCTTTGGGAGCTTTTAGAGAAAGAGTTTCCTTGCCTGTCTGTCATTTCTGTTTTCCCTTCCCTTTTCCCTTCGCCCCTTGACCACGAAACAATTGCCGCCTGTCCGCCCTTCCCGCCGGGCCCCCGAGTTTGCCTTACGATTTTGAAACCCCCGTAAAACCTCGGTTTCCACCGCAAGAAAGTAAACACGGGGGTTTGGGGCCCTGGTAGACTCCCCCCGCAGAAAGGGCCCACCCTGCTTTGCGGGGGGCTCGGGTTTAAAAAACTGGGACCTACTTGCCCCCGCTCCCTGGGTGGCTATTCCCAATCGCTTGCGGTGGCCCAGTGGATCCCTACCGCTGTCCGAAAACAACATAAAGAAAGGGGGAAATGACGTTTTTCATCCCGTTGTCCTTGCGGGGGGAAAAAAACGTTTTTCCGCTTGAAAGGGCCTGGCCCCGGCAGATTTTCATGCATGAGCTGCCACGGGCCCCGACTTTTCAAATTTTACACGGGGTTTTCTCTTTTTCGTTTGGAATCACCCAAAAAATTTTAATTAAATTTTCCTTTCTTTGTTCTTTGAGTCTTTCCCAAACTTTGGAGGCTGGAATTTCAATTTTTGGGGAAAGTACATATCACCCCTTTGTTGGGGGAGGCCGGTCTGCCGCTGCTGATTAAGGGGGGTGTGTTTGGCGGTGAAAGGGATACGGGTCGAAGTGCGTGAATTTTTCCTGGCTATTTTTAAAAATGTCTTGCAGATGGGTGTAAGCCTTAAAACAAGGAGATTAAACATGTATGCAATGCAGGGGCAGGCCCACCCCTCCCCCTTACGCAGTGCAGACCCATGTTTTTTCCATCTTTCTGTCAAATTTTTTCAAATTTTCAGTTGTCGTGGAGAAAGCCCACAAATCTTTGAAAAATTTCGGGCCCTGGAGCATTTCCTCCGTGTTTTGATTTTAATTAAAGCCGGGGGAAATTACTCCTGTCCCACTTGGTAATCAAAAACTTTAAATTGCCTTTCTCTGTTCATAAATTTTCCCCTGTTCAATGATTTCCCCTGTTAATATTTTTTTTTTCCTTTTTAATCTTTTTTCCCCTCTGTTCATCTTCCTGTCCCCCCGTGTGGGCCGACCTTTCTTTTTTTGTTACCTGACCTCGAAACTCCGGGGCCTGCCCTAAATGTTTGGGGCCCGACCTTTGACTACGAGTTTGTCTTACGATTCGGTACCTTCCCGCGGCCCCGGTGCCAATGAAAATAGTCGCGCCAGGAGTAGCGGGCCTTGTAGGGGCTCCCCCCGAAGGAAAATTTCCCTCCCTCCTTGCTGGGGGGCTATGATTTAAAAATGGGAAACCTATGGACCCCCCTTCCTGGCGTGGCCGTACCAGCTTGCGAGGGTCCTGAGGACCCCTACCGTTTTTGTTACAAAAATTTCGTTTTCAGTTTTTTGAAAAAGGGGCGAGTCTACCACTTTAAAAGGGAGGGATGCCGTACCACCCAAATTGGACAGGAGCCCCGGGGCAGCTTTGCACTTGGGTTTGGGTAACGCATATGCTGTTCTTGTCATTTTGTCTCGGTGAAAGACTGCTTGGGACCCTGGGAAAAAATTGCCCAGGAGCAGGGGGTTTCTGGCTGGTAGTGATGGAAAAGACAGGGAGTTGGCTTCGGGAGAGGTTTGGGGAAGCCCCTTTAAACTGCTAAAGGGAGGGTGCCCCCTTTGGGGGCTGGGCTGTTGGACGATGGACCACCCCTTTTGAAAAAAATTGGTGACCCCTGAAAGATGGTTTTATGCCCGGGGGGTGGTGGCCCCCGTTGGTCCAAATTGTCATGCCCTTTTCTTTCTGGGCCCCCAGATTCTAATTAGTTTTGTTCACCTCCTCTGGTGTCCGTCAAAAAACTGGCACAAAGCTTTAGTAGTTTATTTTAAAACCCAAAACTCTGCATGATGGGCTGTTACCCCCTACTGGGCCCAGTGGCCCCCGTGTTTCTACTTTCTGGGACCCGAAATTGGGTGGTCTAAATCGTGGCTGTTTGGCTCCCAACTCCACTGCCACCCCTGCTGGGCTCCAAATCAACACTATGACTTTTCGGGGTGCCTGACACGGGAAGCTGTGCTCTCTTCTCCAATTTTATAAATTGAAAGACCCCTTGCACCTGTTGGTCTGGGTCGGGTCATAGCTTCATTTTTGGGTTTTCAAAACCCCCCAGTTTGCTTAATGACCAAACCCCAACTTTTTTTATCTCCGGGCCCAGACATTAACTCTCTATGTCCAAAAATCCCGATTGTCTGTCGTCCCAAATCCCCCTTTTCCCTCCGTCTTCCCAAAACTTAATGTAGAGAAAACGGAATGCTTCCAGGGGGGGACAAAAGGGTAGTCGAGGGTTTGGCGGTTTGCGTAGGGGCCACTTTAAATTTCCCGGGGAGAAAAAGGGGCACAAGGAGGCCTTGGAGTTGGGGGGAAATTTTTCCCTTTGGGTGGCACTTTTGCCCATGTTTAAAATTTGGGCACCCTTTCCTTTGGTCCGGCCCCTTGTTGCTTTTTTACCCCGGTTTCCCAAGTCCCATCAGTACCAATTGATTTGTGATTTTCCTTGGTAACCAAACCATCCCCTCCAACGGGGTCGTGGGAAAAAAGCCTGAAAAACTCAAAAAAAATAACCCCCCATTTTAAAATCTCCTCATCAATATTTGCCCCTTTTGCAAGAAGCAGTGGTTTTTCTTACCCCCCCCTTTTTTTGCTGCCCCCCCTTCCTAAAAAATTTTGTTTTTAAATGTAAGTGGCGCAGAGGCCCCAGCAAATAGTAGTTCTCTGGCTGGGGGAAACGAACAGGACAGAGGGGGGTTGAGGGGCAGGTGAGTTCCCCCCATTTTGCCCCCCGGGCCATGTCAAAAAAGTTTGGGTTTTGTGTGGAAACCCCAAAACCCCCACTCTGGGTGGGGTTGTCAAGATGTATCTGGGACAAAAATGTATGACCCCAGTTTTGTGGTCAACCATGGCGGTTTGAAAGGAAAACCGTGGGTGGCCTTTTGGCCTTGCAAAGGGGGGAATCCTGTGTGTTGTTCCCTTTTCTGTTTCTGCGTTTGTGGGGGGGTTCCCGTAACCTCTAATTTTGTTTTTTTTGACACTGGGGGAGGATCTTGTTTTTTTCCCGGGGCCTGCCTGAAATTTATCAGGCTGCATTCCCCCCTTCAGTTTTTTTGGGCAGTTTTTTCCCTTTTAAGTGACCAGGGAAAATTTTGAGTGTTTTTGCGATTTTTTAATGCCGGGGGGGCTTTAGTGCGTGTCATACTAAAATTAACAAAACATTGTTGGGAACTTTAAAACCCAAAACTCCCTTTGTTTACAGCACCCTACAGGCTCTGGGCAGCCAGGGAAAATAGCTGTTTTTTTTAAAGCGCTTCATCCAGAAAAATAATTCGGGCGAAAATTTTTTTTGTCGGGGAAAAATTTGTCAAAGGGGCCTTTTGAAAACCCGGGAAATTTTTGGGGGAAAAATTTGCCCCTTCTAATTATTTATATAGAAAGGAAGGGACTTTGGGCAGTTAATCAGTTTTTTAAAGGGAAAACATTTTAGGGGGGCATCCAGAAAACTTTCAACAAAAAAAAAGAAAATTCTTTTTATTAGTGTAAAGTTGTTAGTGTAGGGACTCACAAGACATGAGGAGCCGTGAGAGGCTTGTGAGCTTGTGTTATGGGGCCCCATTACCAACTAATACCTCATATTAATATTTTTTTCCAATATCCTATTATCTTATTTGCCCCAACATGCTGGGGAGCAGAGTGTGCCAGTGTTGTGTTGGACACTTAGAAAATACTGGGCAGCCCGTCTGGTCTAATAGTATGGGTGTCACTAATAGGTTGTAAGCCAGCATTGTGTACCACACGTATCTATATTTATGGCACACTTTTGTATCGCCTATTATATATGCAATTGTAGTACTGGCAACCACCTCCCTCATGCCCTGAGGTTGTATGAGTGATTGTTTCATTGGTTACTTTGCATCTGTGCAATCTCCCCATGCATCATACTGCGGCTTTTCTGCATGCTGGTGTGAATAGGTGTTAAAGTTGGTGTGCAGTTTTTCATCTTGCTCTAGCAATTAGCTGCACATGTGATCTTTTTCCCAGTCAGCATAAATGGCAAAGTTGCTAGCTACTGGGTTCATGTTTGTTCAGCCATTGAGCTGTTGACAAGCCCCAAAGAATTGGAGTGTTTTTTTGAAACCTTAGAAAAGATTGAAAATAATTGGACCATAAGGACATATTAAACTAAGTTGAATCCAGCATGTCTATCTTCAACTGTTTTCTCTTCTCTTCACCAAATCTCTCCTTGACCCACTGCAATCTGGTTTCCAACACCCCCACTCTACTGAAACCGCCCTAACCAAAGTCACCAATGGCCTAGTAACTGCCACAGCCTCACGCCACTACTCTTTGCTTCTTCTCCTAGACTTGTCCTCTGCCTGTGACACTGTTGACCATTTGCTCCTGCTACAAATCCTCTCCTCCCTTGGCATCATGGACTTGGCCCTTTTCTGGATCTCCTCATACCTTACTGACCGAACATTCAGTGTCTCTCATTCTCCCACCACCTCCTCCTCCAGCCTGCTGTCCTTTGGTGTCCCCCAAGGGTCTGTCCTGGGCCCACTACTTTTCTCTATTTACACTCTTAGCATCACATGGCTTTCAATACCACCTGTACGCTGACAATACCTAACTCTCCATCTTGGCCCAGATGTCACCTCTCTGCTCTCCTGGATCTCAGTCTTTCATCCACATCCTCCTTCTTCTCCTCTCGTCTCCTAAAACTAAACGTGAGAGAAAACTGAATTTATCATCTTCCCACCATCCCAATATATCTCTCAACCTAATCTCTCTATCACAGTTAACGGCTACACTCTCTCACCAGCTCTGTAAGTCCGCTGCCTTGGGATAAACTTGTCTCCAAACTTTCCTTCAAACGGCACATCCAAGCCCTTACCTCTGCCTGCCGCCTCCAGCTGAAAAATATCTCCCGAATCTACTCATTCCTTAACTTTGATAGCATAAAAATGCTTGTCCAAACCCTTCTTAACTCTGCTGCCCATCTGATTCACCTCTCTCCTCAATACTCCTCTGAATCCCTCCTCTGCCAATCCCTATACTGGCTACCCATTGCCCAGTGAATCCAGTTCAAGTTAAGAACCTTGACCTACAAGGCTCACAAAAAATTCTCCCCTCCATACGTCTCTGCCTTCAACTCTAGATACCTATATCAGCTCTTCACATGACCGTCTCCAAGACTTCTCCCATGCTTCCTCCACACTCTGGAACACACAGCCCCAACACAACAGACTATCCACCACTATCACCAGCATCAAAAGCAACCAGAAAACCCATCTCTTCAGGATTGCTTATAACCAACAATAATTCCGTTGCACTACTCCAACCCACAAACATGTCTGCCCCTCAATTTCTGTCTCGTCCCTCCTTCCGTGTAGCTATAAGCCCTCACGAGCAGGGTCTTCTCTCCATCTGTACCAGTTGTTTCTTATTTATCATCACCTTTTTGCTTGCTTGACCTACGTTATGTATATGACCAACCCTCGAATGTTCAGTGCCCTGGAACTAATGGTGCACTAAAATAAATAATAATAATAATAATAATAATAATAAGAAGAAGAAGCATCAAGAATGTATTCAAATTTGTAATAAATCAGTCTATTTAAAGGGTAAAAAAAAGCAGTTATTGTGCTGTTTTGTTTTATGGTGTGCATCACACTGAACATGGACCTAGTAAGCTAAGGAGATAATTGTCTCAGCAGATTAGAAATAAAATTATAGACAAGCATGGTAAAGGTAAAGGCTATCAGACCATCTCCAAACAATCCGATGTTCCTGCTACTACAGTTGCACATACTAATAAAACATTGAAGGTCTATTGAACTGTGTAACGGGTTGCGCCACGGTCGAACCCGCGTTCCCCATAACGGGTCCCCAGCGTGGACGGGGGGGCGCCGCGGGCCGCACGGCCGGCCGCGGCGCCACCCGTTCCATCCACTAACCTGGCCTCGCGCCCGTCCGGGCCTCGGCCCCGGCCGGCCGGAATGCGCATGTGCGCCCCCAGGCGCGCGTCCTTGTGAATTTAAAGGGACAGTGCGCCGGTAATTGGGTAATTACCGCGCGCTGTTCCTATATAAGTGATGCACCCACGTCACTTCCCTGCTGGATCTACGTTGCCCCGAGCCATAGAGAAAGCATTCCTTAAAGTGTATTCCTGCTTTACCGTGTACCAGACCTCTCGCTACGTTTCCCGACTCCGAACCTCTGCCGCCTGCCCTGACCCTCTGCCTGTCCACGACCACGAACCATTGCCGCCTGCCCTGACATTCTGCCGGCCCACTACTACGATTCTCGCACTACGATTCTGTACCACGCTGCACCTCTGCCGCCACCGCAAGCAAGTCACGTCAGGGGGGACGACCTGGTAGCCTCACGCCGCAGCAAGTCCATTCTGCTTTGCGGCGGGCTCTGGTGAAAACCGGGGGCTACTTAGATTCCATTCCCTGGCGTGGCTTAAGTACCATCGCTTGCGGTGGTCCGGCGGATCCACTACCCAGCCGTCACAAACTGCTGCCAATACTACTGCAAGAGGAAAAATGAAAGAGATAGATAATACAAATGGTAATCAAAGAGCACAGAAAAGCTTCCAAAGAGATAAGAGGCCAAGGTTCATCAGTGTCAGATCACACCACCTGTCAGTGTCTTTTCCAAAGTGGACTTAATGGAAGACGACCATTAAAAGAGAATCTTAGAACCCAAGACTGAAATTTACCAAAATGCATATTAACAAAGCTTTTGTAAGAATGTCCTTTAGAAAGATGAGACAAAACTAGAGCTTTTGGCAAGTCAAATGATCTCTATGTTCACAGACACAAAATAGAGCATACAAAGTAAAGAAAAGCAAATCTACTGTGAAGCTTCGATGAGGTTCAGTTATGTTTTGGGGCTGCGTTGCTAAATTTAGCACAGTGTTTTGAATCTGTGCAGGGTACAATGAAATCATAAGACTATCAAGGCATTTTGGAGAAAAATGTGATGTCCAGTGTCAGAAAGCTTTGTCAGTCTCCAGGTCATAGGTTCTCCAACAGGATGAGGACCCAAAACACACAGCTAAAAACATCCAAGAATGGCAAGAGCAAAGTATTGAACTATTCAGAAGTGGACTTCTATAAGCCATGATCTGTGTCCTACTAAAAATCTGTGGAAGGAGTTGAAACCTGGAGTCTGGAGAAGCCTCCTTTAAAATCTGAGATAGCTGGAGCAGAAGTGGACACTCATTAACCCCTTCCCGACATTGGACGTACCCATACATCCTAGCATGAAGTGTGTTTCCGCAAATGGTCACATGGGTACATCCTGCAGGTTCACAAGCGAGCCCTACACAATCACGACATGGGACCAATGCTACATTACTGCTGCATGTGGCTTCACCCGTGCCAGCGGAGTGAGCTCCAGCCATGGGTGATTAACTCTTAGCTGTCGCAATAAATCATGATCACCACAGCTAGGGCACAGACAGGCGGAGTGATCCTGACAGCCCAAGAGCGTTGTAATAAACACTTCTGGGCTGTCTGTGACGTCACGGTGCCTGCAATTTATTGTGGGCATTTCCGGGCATGGTGAGTGACAGTCGCTATGGAGACCAGTATACAGCAGCAATGCTGTGTACTGATCTCTATTGTATCAGTGATCTGGAATGACACCTAAATAAAATCGTATTAAAAAAGGGGCCCCAAAGTCTGGTAGGTGCTCGTCCTCCTCTGAGGCTTGTGGTTGAGCTGAATAGTGCACGAGGGCCATACATGGGATATCTCTGAAAACAGCAAAATCTTGGGAATCAATATTAAGTTGCATGTTCATGGTCACATCTTACTGTTTTCCTGTGAAAAATTGATAAAAACTGACAATCTGCAAAAAAAGAGAAATTTTTACATTTCTCCTCCACTTTGCTTTAATTTCTTTGAAACACCTAAAGAGTTAACAAACTTCCCAAAAACTGTTGTAAATATTTTAAGGGGTGTAGTTTCTTAGATGAAGTCATATATGGGACTGTCTAACATACAGGTCCCTCAAAGCCATGCCTGAACTGGACTGGTCCCTAAAGAATGTATATTGCAAATTTTCTTTAAAATGTGAAACATTTCTACTAAATTTCTAAGCCCCTTAATGTTGTAAAAAAATAAAAAGACATTTAAAAATGATGCCAACCTATGGTGGACATATGGTAGATGCTAGTTATAAACTATTTTGAGTGGAATAACGATCTTTTTTTTTAATGCAGAAATTTTTGTAGTTTGAAAATAGCAAAATTTTCACATTTTTCATGATATTTTGATATTTTTCCCAAATAAGAAAGGATTGTTTGGACCAAAATTTCACACTACCTTAAAGTACAATGTGTAACGAGAAAACAATCTCTGAATCACTTGGATAGGTAAAATTGTCAAAAAGTTATTCTCACATAAAGTGTAACAGATTTTTTTTTCGTTGCACAGTTAATTTTTTCTGGCCTGTTTTCATTTTTTTTCAAAATCTGAATTCAAAAGCAATTTTCATTAGTCATTTCAGTGATCATAGTGGGTTTTTCATTTTATTGGAAGTATGTGGACAATTTTGCTCATGTGTTATTTGAGCATTCTGAAGCTAAATGTATTCATACCAGTACTGTTACGCTATTGAAACATTTTCTAAATGCTGTGAAGGGTGCATACATTCTATTTCATTCATATTGGATTGTAACATCATCTTATTTTTTTCTGTTGTCCATATTATTTTTGTCAAAAAAGCCTGATTTGATTTACAGAAAAAAAGAGAGAAAAATAGATAAAAAAGAAGGATGAAAAGAAAGGAAGGAAGGAAGAAAGGAAAGAAGAAATAAAACAACAATAGAAATATGATTAAAACCTTAATGGACTAAAAGCTATGCTCTTAGCTTCATTCTGCACAGAAAAGACAGAACATTTCCTTGTTGTACCAAAAAGGTACCTTATGAAACTCCTTTTTATTATAACTCATACTTCCCTGCAAGATGCATCTTGTAGGTCTCTTCTTTACATTAAAAACCACAGAAATGCAATTGGACTTGCAGGACCCAATAAAAATACAATTGAATGTGCAAATATAACATGGTAATAGATGAAACCACATTTTATTACTATGTAAAAATACAAAAAAAGGTGGAAAAGTTTCAAATGATAAACACTGTACTTTTTGTTATTTTGCCAATAATAAAAGAGGATTAATGACCCAACATGCCTTTTCATTTTTCTTTTCAAATAAAACTGTCACTTGACCTCCATAGATCTTGTGGACACACATCACCAGCAAAAAGATGTAGCTTTGCCACTGTAACAAAATTTAAAGCACCATAAAGTGAACTGATGCCAAGTGCTAACACTAAAATAGCAAATTTTGTATGAACTATCAAGTACCTAGAATAGAAAACGAAAGACATGAATGGGTAACACAGCCAAAGTGAATATGAAATGCAAATGTTAAAGGAACTGTGATAAAGCAAACATCAAGTCTCAAAGTAAATAATGATAAAACAGTCTAGAAATATTTTAGACATTGAAAATTTTGGCAACAACTTAATAAGGTTTTAGAAAAATATCAAGGAAAAAGTACCGTTTTTGAGCAAAATCACAAATACAATGTACCCTCGAGAAAGAAGGAAAAGAAAGAAAGAAAGAAAGAAAGAATGATCCCCTGCATAGGTGTTATATACAGTTATGCAGTATAAAAGGAATGTTTCAGCCTTTAACATTAATCAGAGATGGGATAACATTATGTAAATCCACCACTGTTTTTCTGTAGCACCCTGAGATCCATTCCTTTTCACTTGCTGTTCATCACTCATATGCTGTTCATCACTCCATAGTGACTAAATGGAGCATAAGCCTCTGATATTGGATGGCATGCAGCACAGGAAGTGAAGTGTAGTGGTTCCCTGGATGCTACAGAAGAGCAGCGGTGGGGGACCTGGAAGTAAATAAGCCTTTTTCTCTATTTCCTACCACACTTGCCCAGTTTAACATTAATTTTAAAAAAACTGGAACACCGCTTTGAGTAGGGGTACAATGCCAGCATACAATGCCCGCAGTAGTGGTACAATGCCAGCATATGTGTACAATGCCACATATTGACCAGTGGATTAGGGATGATAAAGGTACTGAAATTGTGATGGAGAACACAGCTCCACTGTACTCAGTCAGACCTATTTGTGCTGGTCCCTCAGGCTCAGGTTTCAAATCTAGAGCTTCTATAGTGTGCTTATGGCAAATCTACACTGGTATAGGCTTGATAAAACTGGGCAATCCTAATATGTGAAGTTTCTGCAGTGGGAATAATCAACCTATGGGCTTTATTACCTCAAACACATGTTGCATCAATGCATTGATACCATGGAAGGAACAAAATAAGAAAAAGAAACAGGATATCACCAAATAAGAACTCAAAAGTTACATTTTAGATTAAAAATAAGAATATGACCAACTACAGGATAAGATCAAATAAGATCTAAAAATCTTCTAAAGGATACTTGAACATCATTCATGTAAAGACCATGGGGCACTTTTATCAGTAGTGTCTAACTAGACAGCGTAAAGTTAGACTAGAGAGTTTTACAATGCACCACATTTATCATAGTGTTGACAAATCTAGCACATGTTAGAGCTGTCTAGTCTTTACACCTTTTTTAAGTTGGCTTACTTTATGCCACTAAAATGCATTTTTGGTGCACAGTGTCACAAATGAAACTAAACCCGTTATCATAAAACAATACCTATTTTATCAAGGCCACACCTCTTTTTTCAGACGAGGCGAGAAAGTATCTAGAAACTGTATAAAACATATAATAATTATTGTATAAAGCTTGAGCAACATTATTTTGGCTGCAAATTGTGACAGAATTCTGGTGCAGTTGCCTTGATAACTGGACCCCTGTACATTTGCAACAACAAAATAGTGCAGATTTGATAGATGACAGATGAGTATTTTTCAGAACCATCAAGAAGGGATTACAGGCTGTAGAGATAGCTTCCACAAAGCTAATAAGGCTTGCACTTATGGAAGTTTCCCCACTGATGTGGTGTTAAATATTGACACAGTGTTTCTTAAATATACTTCTTTGTCAATGAGTCAACTAGTCAAGGATACATACGTCCACTTTTCCTACAGTGTTTGGTGAGAACTATTGCAGAGATACAGATTTTTTTTTTCTGGTAAAGTTTATCCTTCATTTGTGATCTTAAGACAAAAAGGAGTTTGTGAGATTGCTCAAAATTGTACTGAAAATATTGAGCATTTTTGGTATCGTAACACTTTGTAAGCTGCCATTATTCCATACCAGTAGAAAGTGTAATTAGAGAAGTTTTCTTAATTAGGTTTTCTTATGTAGTTTGAAGTAATGAATGGCTTTGGTTTGCTACTTGAGTGGAAACAGATTTTTAAACAAGATTAAAGTTTCCAGGGGAACATTAACTGCCAGGAGTTAAGATTTGTTCTTGTTTGGTCTATTACATGTTTTAGCTAAATTGTTTTCGTATGCTAAAGATAGTTTCTTGAGATTTAGGGGTTTTGTGCCATGTGCAAATACAGTAATGCCAAATGGTGTTCAAAGCTGCATACTTTATCAATCTGTTAGCACTCACCCAAGTTAACAGACTCCTAGTGCAGACTAGTGCATTAGGAATAAGCGTTACAGAAGGAAAATAGCGCAAAAAAACATCTATAACAAAAGAGTAATTTATTCAATAAAAAGATGAACTATTTGTTACGTGCTAGTGGCACTTTATCAGGTTCATGAACCGGATTGATAAAGTTTTACTGTTACTGGCCCCAATTCCTTTGGGAGCTAAGACCTGGGAAAAGCAGCAGCCGCAGAGAAGTCTGAGATCTGAGGACTAATTGTGATCCATGAAACAGGCTTGTAGGGGAGTTGTGCTGTCCAAATGCACAACCTAAGAAGGTAAGTGAAGACAAGCAATTTCATAAAGCTTTCTCATCAGTAAGAAATAATACACTCGGAAGCGCTCTTTCTCTTCTTCTTTATTAAGCTGCATACTATGATTCCAAAACATATGATTTTTGGGAGTAGTTCAATAAACAATGCAACAACAATATATAGGAGGACAGACATTCCTGCCGAGTTCTATTAGTTCTATGAGTCTATTCATTTGACAGGGTGCTATTAACAAAACCTTGAGTTGTTAGGCTAGGGTAGATGGCTAGATGACAGATAAAACTGAACCTAAAAATCAGAATTTTCCATCAAAGAGAGGATCAAATTCCCATTGACCTTATCACATGCTTTTTTTGGAAAGTGATAGGATTTCTTTATTTTCCACAATTATAGAGTAGTTGTCTTATAATGTTGTGTCTGTTTTCTGGGCCCTATCTTCCCTGAAGTTTTCGTAATCTTGTTTCTCTATAATTAACATAATGGTATAATTTTGTTGGCAACAAAAGAAAATTTGACATAGGAGATTGAAATATAACTGTTAATAGTTGAAATAAAATGTAATGAATATCTTAGTTTATATAATGAAAAGAATAGCACAACATGAATGGATCCTTAATGCATGTTACCATAGCACAAAGAAAACTAATCACCGTAGATACACTAGTAACAAAAATAATGAGTTATAAATAGGAACAGTCTTACCATTGTTGTCTTCAGTTAGAATATAGAATGTAGAGTATAGTAATAATCCACAAGTACAAAGGAGGACAACTCCAGTGGTGACTCTAAATAGTTATATGACCTAGTCACCTAACACAGAGTAACTGCCCCGAGAAGGGTGACCTCATCAGGAATCTGCCTCTGTTACAACTATCCCTACAACTCGAACGTGTAAAACTGTCCCAAAATGTTTAAATATTCCCTGGAATAGAAAGCAATAGATGCTTAAGGGACAAAAGTTCAGATGTATAGATGACTCTGTACAATAAGTACAGCATGTATAACTTTAAAAAGACCCGTGGCATATGGCCATTGAGGAACACACATATACAAATCCCACAAGAAATTCTGTGTATCGTTAAAAGGGTGATACATGCAGGTGAGCTTGCACAGGTAAAGCATATGACTACAGACCGCCCCCGTCATAGTGTATGGTTATAGCAAATCACCCTGCTTGTTAGGGTATTTATGTTGTGGTCATACTCAAGTTATTTCCCTGCAGATAGCATAGTGGCGCGTTGGAGTGGACTCACACATGTGAGTGAGCCAATCACCAGTTCATGCTGTAGAGATATAATCTGGGAGTGCTCTGGACCATGTACCGACTGTATCAGGGCTGGACCCATCTCGAGAGTAGCAGAGGTTGCTTGTATAGCTAGATAAGTGTCTGAGATAAAATGTCTCGACAAAGCAAGTCAGTTGCTACAGGAACCTTGTTACATGTATCTGCTGGGCTTCTGTTAATACACTGGTGGTGCATATGGGAGTTCATGACTTTTTTGGACTCATTCTATTTTGTCAATGTCTTTTTGTAGGTGAGGTCTTCAAAACTGAGCACTATATTCCAGACTTGGTCTTGCAAGAAATCTATACAGTGAGATCACAATCTCTCTTTCTGCTGGTTATGCCTCTAGGGATGCAGCCAACCATTTGACTTGCTTTCCCTACTGCCTTGCCTCACTGATGACTCATTTTGAAGCTGTCAGAAATCTTAAGTATGTTTTATTTGTTAAAGGGGGTGTTATATGTTCAGGACTTTTAATTTGTAAGCAATTGGCTTTAATCTCTTGACTAAAAGGGCACCAGAATAATTATCTTGTGAATAGAAATGGACTTTGTTTTTTTAGAACTTTTAATAAGAATGAGGCAGGAGATATTTCAGGTAAACTCTAGCTTTGGTCAGCTCTGTTGTTGCATGGAATGAATAATGCTGTTTGCTTTTAGCTTTTGGATCTTGGATAGTACTGGATATTGTTGAATTGTCTCTTGATTCTGCTACTTAGCTTAATTAAAATTTCTGTAATGTATGCCTTGTGTGCATTCCAAAGTGTTAAATGCATTAGTGCTAGAAGGATTGTTGAGACATAAATATTCAGATAAGGCATTCTCTCTCCTTGGAGAAAATGTCATGTATAATAATGTAGTAGTTAGTTCACCAAAACAATTGGGGGATTAAGAGAATTCCTCCTTGAGTAGGAACATTATAGGTACATGATGTGTGACCACTGAATTGAGCCTATCTCAGTTGAGATCACTTTATCTACTAAGAACTGTTCAGTAAAACATGTCAGCGTATAAATATGTCTTATCTTTATGGAGGAGTAATATGTAAATTATGTTGTGGATAATACTTTGCAAAATCTCATTCAAAGGTATAGAAAACGAACGGGGTAAGTTTTACTGTTCTGTCGTCAAATTAGTCAAAAGTGAATAGTTAGCCTATTTTACCGATGTATGGCGCATTGAATGAGCATGTTTGGCACATTGTGTGCTTTGTCCAAGGCTGTATAATGCGCCAAAGATGTTGGTGTGTTCTTGGGGTGTGTTGCACCACATTCATAATATTAGACACATTTATGAATGTGGGATGGCAAAACTAGGTGCAATACCTATTTCAATGTGGTCTGCCTGAGCCCGAATTGTCGTAATCGAACTAGGTTTGCCATTAGAAAACAAACCAATAACAAACCACCTTAAGGTAAAAAAATATAATTTTATTGTATAACAAAGTACCGGTAATGACACTCAGGATATTACACAGACCACAGAAAATGAGGACTTAACTACCAAAAAGTGAAAATACTTACTTTATTAAAGATAAAAATACAAGTATAAAACAATTAAAGAAAGAATCGTTTAACTTGGACCCATTAAATTCTAATTGCAACAAAATATTAGAAATGTTAATTAGCTGACAAAATTTGGCTGGCCAATCAGATAAATTTTTAACAAATTTACTAAAAATTGGCAAAAGAATAAAAAAAGAAAACATCACAATTTTTAGCTAAGCTCTTAGAATAACTTGCTTGTCTATTAACGGTTTATAGAATTTGAGGTGTACATGAGATCACTGTCTGCATTTTATAGATCGAGGAAGTGAAAGTAGACATCTTATGTAGAATTTTATGACACAATTTAATTTCTTCCACAGGATGTTGGTTGGAATTCAGGTATGGATATTTGTTACCATGTCTATGTTGTTAATTGTTCATTGTATGATGATAAATCTACTTTAGTGACTTTTAGGGATTTTTGCATTGATATCAGTATATTTACTTTTAAAAAAAGACTTTAATACTCACTTTTATTCTTGACAAAGTCAGAAGAGATTATGGCAATAGCTGAAAAAGATTAATAATACAATGTACAGTTACAGCAAACATCTGAGATTTATATATATAAAAAGAGTATTAGTATGTGGTTAAAAAATAGCTTTTAATTCCTACTCTTAAAAATATATAGGTACCAAATTTCTATTTAGTGGCAGTGATCAATCAATGACAACACAAAATTATCAGACTATGCCACTATTATGAGGCTGCAATAACTCACGATTCTGGAGATCGTGTAATTCCTCCTTGGAGTTGTCTAGTTTTTCAGGTAGTATTCTACATGTTTATCCATCGCTGTAACAAGGGGGTCATTCTTAGTCACAAACAATATGTCAGGATGTGCAAAAATGTACTTAATGATAAAAAGGGATACTCTGTTTTTCATAAGATCCTACTGATCAATTTAAAGAAGAATTAGAGACAATGATATTGGAAGCTTTAGATCAGGGCCTTATATCCACATAAGAGTCAAGGGTGTTATTACCCAGTTACCTCTAGGTCGCTACCTTTTACTCACTCCTGAAGGTGCATAAGGGCTTAAGCCCCCTCAAGCGTCGTCCCATAGTTTCGTGAGTAGGATCTTTTACTGAGGGGATGGGACAATATATTGATAGAGTACTATGGAGTTTTATTATTAATAATAATAATAATAATAATAATAATAATAATAATAATAATAATAATAATAATAATCTTTATTTATATAGCGCCAACATATTCCGCAGCACTTTACAATGTAGAGGGTATAATTACAGACAAAAGACAGATATTACACAGTGAGAGCTACTTACAGATGAGACACAAGATGTGAGGGCCCTGCTCGCAAGAGCTTACAATCTATGTATTATTGTATTATCTATTGTATTATCCCTGTTATCCTATATCCACAACATGTAAGATTTATTGGGTAAACTGAAAAATTTTATTATAGATAGAGATGGGCGAATTTCTCAAAAATTCGATTCGCCGACGACGCCGTAATTTCCAGCAAAATTTGTTTCGGTCTGAATTACTTCGGGACGAATCGCGTTAAAAATAGCTATTTCCAGGCTGCACAGAGCCTGCAGGGTGCTGTAGAACGTTGTGCCATGCTTAAATATGCAGAGGGAGCTTGGTTTGGTCTTCATACAATGTTTTGTTTTAGTCTGACACGCATATGACTGCCGCCGCTCTTAGAATCGCTTCACTATAAAATTCCCTGGGCACTTAAGAGGGCATAACTGACCAAAAAACTGAAGCGGGAATGTAGTCTGATAAAGTCATGGCAGCGCCAGCTGGAAAAAAATACAAGCTGAGGGCTCAGGCGGCAACATCAGTAAGCCACAGAGTGGCACAGTGACAGAGTGTGGAGAAGACGGCAGCAGCCACAGCAGCAGCATGAGGTCAGACAGTGGCAAAATGACATTCTGGAGGTGGCAAAAACAGGAGTTCGCTACAGAGTGGCACAATGACACAGTGTGTAGGTCCCGGCAGCAGCCACAGCAGCAGCATGAGGTCAGACAGTGGCACAATGACAGAGTGTGTAGGTCACGGCAGCAGCATGAGGTCATAGTGGCACAAAATGACATTCTGGAGGTGGCAAAAACAGGAGTAGGCTACAGAGTGGCACAATGACATAGTGTGTAGGTCACGGCAGCAGCCACAGCAGCAGCATGAGGTCAGACAGTGGCACAATGACAGATTGTGTAGTTTACGGCAGCAGCATGAGGTCAGACAGTGGCACAATGACATTCTGGAGGTGGCAAAAACAGGAGTTGGCTACAGAGTGGCACAATGACACATTGTGTAGGTCACGGCAACAGCATGAGTTCAGTGGCACAATGACATTCTGGAGGTGGCAAAAACAGGAGAAGGCCACAAAGTGGCAAAATGACAGAGTGGAGGTGACGGAAGGAGCAACAGCATGAGGTCAGAGAGTGGCACAATGACAGAGTGTGGAGGTGGGTGGTAGATGGTGGTAGGCAGATGGAGAAACTGTCAGCAGATGTGTGGAATCAAGCGGGTGTCCTCCCTCTCAGCAGCTGGGAAAAAGGCTCCCATTTTGGACCGGTAGCGAGGGTCCAATAGGGTGGAGAGCCAGAAGTTATCCCTCTGCCGGATGCTGACTATTCGGCTGTCACTAGCCAGGCAAATAAGCTTGCTGCGGACCATCTGCACAAGTGACTCCGAGGGACTCCCTGCCTCCATCTCCACTGTATACTGCCACGGTGCTTGCGGGTCATCTGCCTCATATTCCTCATCTCCATCTACCTCCTCCAGCTGCTCCTGCTCCTCCTCTCTTGTCACCTGGGTAGAAAATCCACTGATTTCACCAGACAATGCTTCATCTCCAATGTCCTCCTTCTTCTTCTCCTCCTCCAGTTTAGTCCCCACCGGACTCATATGGCCACGAGATTTAGTCGCCACGTCTCCAGTCCCCTGCCCAGACAGATTTTTCTGCATCTGTTCCAGGACATGAAGCAGTGGAATGACGTTATTCATCCCGTAGTCCTGGCGACTGACAAATAACGTGGCCTCCTCGAATGGCCTCAGCAAATGTTAATGGCCTTTCTCTGTTCATACAGTCGGTCCAACATGTGCAGGCTGGAATTCCAATGGGTGTAAACATCGCATATCAACGTGTGTTGGGGGAGGCCGTTCTGCCACTGCAACTCAAGGAGGGTGTTCCTGGCTTTGTAGGAATGGATGAAGGGCATGCACAGTTTCCTGGCCATTTTCAGAATCTTCTGAAGATCGGTGGAAGACTTCAGGAACCTTTTCACACTCAGATTGAACACATGCGCCCTGCATGGCGCATGGACCATCCCAGCGCGGACACCATGTTCCTCCCATTTTCCGTCACCATAGTTCCGATTTGCAGTTGACGCGGAGAAAGCCACACATCGATTTCTTGCTGCATGACGCGGAGCAGTTCCTCCCCTGTGTGACTTTGTTCGCCAAGGCAAGCCAGGTGTAGAACTGTGTGACACTGCTATTCCCTACGCATGTGGTATGATGGAGCAGTACTTGTGGAGGTTGAGATGCTGGGGGAGAAGGAGGAGGCGGCTTGGCGCAGGACACAGTTTGAAAAGGGGAGGAGAAAAAGCGACGTCTCCTGTCCAAGTTGTTGGTGTGCCTGGGCAGGAAGCACATTTTCCCCCATGGGCCGAAAAGACATGTAGGCCCTCCCGGGAGTTAAGTCCAGACCCCGCGCGCCGTGCCCCATGGATCAAACCGATAAGCCAAAGGACTGGCCCCATCTGTTCTAATATTTTGTGAAGGGTTGGTACTCCCTTTTTTGGAAAAAGAATTACGCTTGGCGTAATTTCTCCCCCTGGGCTCCGCAAGGTTTAAATTCTCTAAACGGTGCAGAGTCCCCCCTTTTTGGGAAAGGGGGGGGCTGCAGTACCAAAACTTGGACGGAGCACGGCCCTTTTCTGCCCCTTTAGGATGGTTGGGAGCATCTGTTGTCTCTTTGCAAATGCCTCGTTGAATGACTGCTGGGCCATGATACCGATGGCGGGGGGCGTCTGGATTGGGAGATGAGGGGAAAAGGGAAAAAAAATTTCCCCTTCTGCAGAGGGGGGGGACCCCTAAATGGTGCAATGGCATGCGTGCCCTGGCCGCTGCGTGCGGCGGCGGCGGATGGACCACCACATTGAGCCATGGTTCTCCCGGGCCCCCGGATGGTGACGTGCTGTGTTGACGTGGGGCCGGGGTCCAACTTTTAAGCTCCCGGGCCCACGCTTCACCCTTTGCCCACAGACCCTAAATATACCCCTATTCGGCTCCTCCGGTTCTTAGCAAAACTGCCACACCGCCCGAGTAGGATTTTAACCCCCAACGCTCCACACTGAGTGAGTACTAGCCTGCCTGCTGAGCCTCTTGCCCCCTACTTTCTTGGGCATCAAGCGGGGTTTTTACCCCCTGGCCGCTAAATGAACCCCAAAAACAAGCTTGGGTAACCCCTTTGGGTATAAATTGCGCTCCACAAATGGGCAAAAAATTTACTGTATTGGTTAAAAAACATGGTATTTTACTAAATATAAAAGACAAACAGGCTTAATTAACCTTCGGGTATGAATATTGCTACACCCAAAATTTTTCTTTGGCGGTTGAAAAACAAATTTTCTTTGACTGAGTACAACTGCAGAAAAAAAACTTAGTTAACCCTTGGATGTAAATTGCGCAACAGAAATGTGCTGCCAAGAATTACCAGCTTTGTAGCGTGTTTAGAGTTGGACGAATTTCCCGAAATTCGTTTCGTTCACTTCGCCGAATTTCTCTGCAAAAAATAACTTCGTTCCGAATTACTTCGGCACAAATCACGTTAAAAAACAGCTATTTCCAGGCTGCACAGAGCCCTGCAGGGTGCTGTTGAACGTTGTGCCATGTTAAAATTATGCAGAGGGAGCTTGGTTTGGTCTTCATACAATGTTGTTTTATTAGTATGACACACACATGACTGCCGCCGCTCTTAGAATCGCTTCACTATAAAATTCCTGGGCACTTAAGAGGGCAAAACTGACCAAAAAAACGAAGGGGGAATTAGCCTGATAAAGTAAATGCGGCGACAGCTGGAAAAAAACAAGCTGAGGGCTCAGGTGGCAACATCAGTGACAGATTTGTGGAGGTGAGGGGCGGCAGCCACAGCAGCATGAGGTCAGGAGTGGCACAATGACATTTGGAGGTGGCAAAAACAGGAGTAGGCCACAGAGTGGGAACAATGACACAGTGTCTTAGGTCACGGCAGCAGCCACAGGAACAGCATGAGGTCAGACAGTGGCACAATGACCAGTGTGTAGGTCACGGCAGCAGCCACAGAGCAGCAGCTGAGGTCAGACAGTGGCACAATGACACAGTGTGTTAGGTCACAGCAGCAGCCACAGCAGCAGCAGGGAGGTCAGACAGTGACACAATGACACAGTGTGTATGTCATGGCAGCAGCATCATGAGGGTCAGAAAGTGGCACAATGACACAGTGTGTAGGTCACAGCAGCAGCCACAGGAAAGCATGAGGTCAGACAGTGGCACAATGACATTAGGGAAAGGTGGCAAAAACAGGAGTAGGCCACGAGTGGGACAATGTTTACAGTGTGTAGGTCATGGCAGCAGCCACAGGAACAGCATGAGGTCAGACAGTGGCACAATACACAGTGTGTAGGTCACGGCAGCAGCCACAGCCCAGCATGGGGTCAGACAGTGGCACAATGACACAGTGTGTAGGTCACGGCAGCAGCAATGGGTCGGGGCAGTGGCACAATGACACAGTGTTGTAGGTCACGGCAGCAGCCACAGGAGCAGCATGAGGTCAGACAGTGGCACCATCACATTCTGGAGGGGGCAAAAACAGGAGTAGGCCACAGAGTGGGACAATGACACAGTGTGTAGGTCACGGCAGCAGCCACACGCTCAGCATGAGGTAAGACACTGGCACAATCACATTCAGGAGGTGGCAAAAACAGGAGTAGGCCACAGAGTTGGAAAATGACACGTGTGTAGGTCACGGCAGCAGCAGCATGGGGTCAGCAGTGGCACAATGACACAGTGTGTGGGTCCGGCAGCAGCCACAGGAGCAGCATGAGGTTTCAGACAGTGGCACAATGACTTTTGGGAGGTGGCAAAAAACAGGAGTAGGCACAAGAGGGGGACAATAACACGTGTGTAGGTCACGGCAGGCAGCATGAGGTCAGACAGTGGATAAGGGACATTCCTGGAGGTGGCAAAAACAGGTCTAGGCCACAGATTAGGACAATGAAAACAGTGTGGAGGTCACGGCATCAGCCACAGGAGCAGGATGAGGTCAGACAGTGGGACAATGACACAGTGTGGAGGTGGGTGGCAATACCAGTCCCGGGTTTAAAGATGGTTGTTGGCAGATGGAGAAACTGTCAGCAGATGTGTGGCATCAGGCGGGTGGCGGCATCAGAATAGTGGTGGAGGCAGGTAGTTTGAACCCAGACTCATTTCTCACAGTTTGGGTGAGGCGTCATGGCTGATGCAGTCTGACGCCTAAGGCATTGGTGTTTGGAATCCTGGCCGATCCACGCCTGATTCATCTTGACAAAGGTCAGTTGTTCCACATTTCCCGTGGACAAGCGGGTTCTCCTTGGGCTAACGATGGCCCCCGCCGTACTGAACACCCTTGATGCCACAAAAATACTGGCCGGGCAGGACAGCTTCTCCACTGCAAACTCGGCAAGTTGCGGCCACACATCCAGTTTGGCTGCCCAGTAGTCCAGCGGATCTTCTAACTGGGGTGGCAGAGTGCTGTTCACCCAGTGGGCCGTAAAGGACATGTACTGGCCCTGACCGTAGTTACAGCTCCAGACGTCCGCGCTGCTGTGCACCTTGGAACAAACCGATAAGCTTAAGGACGGGCCAATTCGTTTACATATTTATTAAGTGGGGTACTCCCTTTTTGGAAAAGAAATTAGGGTTTGGGAACTCCCCTCTCGGCTCGGCCAAAAGTATTAGTTCTCTGAATGGTGCAGAGCCCACCATTTGGAAAGGGGGGGTGCAGCCCCAAAATTTGGACAGGGCACGGTCAGCGCTGCCCTTAGCATGGTTGGACGCTACTGTTGTTTTTTTTGCAACGTTTGTAAACGATGGTGGCCCCATGAGTAGCGAGGAGAGGAGTTTGGGCGGGAATGATGTCAAAGGAAAAGCCCCCTTCTGAGAGGTGGGGGGAGCCTTGACTCGGGCCGTGGTCCCAACGTTATCTCCCTGGAACGCTTCACTTTTGCTTACAATTCTACATATACCATTTGGCTTCCGGTGTCTTAGCAAAGAACTCCCACACGGAGTATGGATTTTACCCCCAAAAGCTCGACGAGTGACTACTCCCGCCGCTGCTCGTGAGCCCTGTGCCGATTTTTTGGGATGCGAAGGGGTTTTTTACCCGTGGCCGCTTGGCCCCCCGACCTCCATGCTGTACCCTGTGACCCCGGCCCCCGACCCATTGCGGGCTGCCCCGTCCCTGACGCGAAGCTGCGCCTCTTCTTACGATGATGAAGCCTTGCCTCCCCGGTCCCAAGGCGGCGGTACATCATATCTATTTGTTTTTCATCGTACTGTGTCTCATCCCGGTCTTGGTTGCAGAGGTGACCCTCACAACATGACCCCCCATGCCACTTTCAAATCTATACTTTGCCTTGCAAGAGGGGGATATTGGGGCCCTTTCTTTGTGCCAATTAGCTGTGAGCCCCCTCAAATTTTTCATCCTTGTATATAGTGGCGTGAGCCCAGACCCATAGTGTCTTGGCTGAGGGAACCCCGGTGGGGCGGGCGGGTTGGGAGGACAGGTGAGGGCCGTGCCCCCTGGGCCCTGCAATAAGGGTTGTGTTGACGTTCCCCCGACTCTTGGGGGGGGTTGTCAGATGTATTGGGGGGAATGGTGACCCAGCAACCAAAAAAACCTTGGGTTGCTGAAAACCAAAGGCCCCCTAGATGACAGCGGAGTTGTGGCCCCACTGAGTGACCCCCGCTGCGAGCCCTTGCTGTGCTGCGCCCGGGCTGTCCCGGAATGTTTGTGCCTTGCACTTGGTGAAGAGCTGACCTCCTTTGACATATTTTGTTCTAAATGTAAGACATGTTGTGAAGATTCTGTATTGTAAAACACCTGTATTTGCGCCCAAAAGAACCATAGAAGCTTGGAACCCTTGGATATAAATTTCGTCCCCAAAGGGCCGGAAAAATTTTACTTGTAGTGCGTTTAAAAAATCTGGTTTTTTATGAAAATAAAAGCACAAAACAGGCTTTAATTACCTTTGGATATGAAAATTTTGCACAGATTTCTTTTGTGGAGTACAAAAGCAGAAAAGCTTTGTTAACCTGGATGAAAAAGCGCAAAAAAATTTTAAGCAGGAAACATAGCTTTTTAGGGTTACAATTTGGTGTTTTTCGTACCAAAAAAGAGAAAAAAATTGTAATTAATTGTTGTGAAATTCGTACAGGGAAAAATTTTATTTTTGGCGGTGAAAAAAAGGTTTTTGGAGTCACAACGCAGAAGAACAACGCTTAATTAAAACCCGGATGTAAATTGCGCAAAGAAATTGAGAGCCTGAAACTACTAGTCAAAACAAAAGACACTTTCGTTCACCGAAATACCCCAAAATTGACTTGTTCAGAAGAAGTTTTCCTGAAATTCTAAACGAATTCCACTTCGTTAGAATCGATTCGCCCATCTCTAAGCGTGTTAAAATGGCGTGTATTTTACGGAACACAACAACAGAAAAACTCGTAATTAACCTTCGGATATGAATTATGCTGCAGCCAAAATTTCTTCTTTGGCGTTGAAAAACATAGTTTCTTTTACTGAGTAAAACTGCAGAAAAATACTTAGTTAACCCTTGGATGTAAATTGCACAAAAGAAATGTGCAACCAAAAATTACCAGCTTTGTAGCGTGTTAAAACGGCGTGTATTTTACGGAACACAACAACAGAAAAACTTGTAATTAACCTTCGGATATGAAATATGCTACAGCCAAAATTACTTCTTTGGCATTGAAAAACAACGTTTCTTTTAGTAACCACAACAGCAGAATAACGCTTATTTAACCCCTGGATCTAAATTACGCAAAATAAATGAGCAACCAAAAATTAAGTGGTATTTGTATTGTAAAAACACAGTACAGTAAGAACAGTGTAAAACGGGCAGCATCGCGACGGATTTTATAAAAGTGTGGTGAGGGTCACAGAATCCCGCCGGTCTCTGATTGGCTTCATCTCTGCACATGTCATTTAGGCTACGCCTTTCTTCCTCCCAGACTTCTTTGCTCCATGTAAAGCCATGTGCTTGCAGTCATTTTATCAATTAAAAAACACGCTTCGTTCCCGTGAATCACCCCAAACTTCGACTTTGTTCAGAATCAAAGTTTTCCTGAAATTCTAAACGAATTCCACTTCGTTAGAATCTATTCGCCCATCTCTAATTATAGACTAAGATTTTAAATTAGCTTCAATAGATTTTGAGGCATTATATAGTAGTATTCCTCATAACCTTGGTCTACAATCAATTGAATATTTTCTAAAAACCAGAGGTGTCCAGCATAATGCACATAATACATTTGTTCTGAGACTACTTGAATATGTTCTTACCCATAATTACTTCCTCTTCGGGCACGGATTTTACCACCAGCTCAGAAGTATGGTGATGGGGAGCCCGTATGCTCCCATCTATGCAAATCTGTATCTGGAATGTTTGGAGAGGAATTGAGCCCCCTTACATCTAATATATTATACTGGGACATTACATTGATGACGTGTTTCTGTGTTGGCAGGGAGATATTTTGCACGTTCATGGATGTCCTCAACAGAAATGAACTTGGGTTATGGTTCACTTACAAGATCAGTGAAAGTGAAATTTTATTCCTGGATTTGAAAATCCAGAAGGACAGATTTGGGAATCTCAGAACAACAACCTATTGAAAGGAGACTGCGACAAACAGTTACCTAAGATTCGAGAGCCATCATCCGCTAGCCCTAAGAAAGGGGATACCTAAAGGTCAGTATTTTACAATCAGAAGAAACTGTAATGTTGAGGAATTCCATGAATAGGCTGGCAACCTATGGATTAGGCTCCATGAGAGGGAATACCCAGATTCGATATTAAAATCAGCATATTGACATGAATATACCAGTAATAGATCTAGCCTTTTGAACACAGGCCAAGGAAATAGAAGCAGTGAGAATTCAGAGGGCCCACTTTTGGCTTATGGTGTTGCACATTAATCCATGCTCCCTTTTCAATAAACCACACCTTTTTACAGAGGCCACACTACTTGTGTTGGACAAGGTCCAGAAGTGACTAAAACACACAATAAATGTGGTGTAAAGCATGTTTCCGTTATTTTTGTCACACATTTCATTGAAATTCTGGTACCACTAGCCATGATAAATGTGCTGCATAGTGTCAAAAGGTTACTTGGTATCAGAAAGGGAACTGATGTTTGGGAGAGACATATACTGTAGTCCAACATTCAGTTAGAGAGAGGATTATTAAAGTCACTTGGTTATTCACCCAGTTCAGTCCTAAGTATACAGAGGCTGCAATTCTATGGAGGGCCATAGGCAAGGCTTAATAGACTGTCTAACCTTGACAGAGAAAAATAGAGTACATATAGAGTACAACTGCAAATGTAATGACCCATAAAATGAAGTAAACTTATTATTTGTCTCACATAGTTAATGACATGTAAGGGAAAAAAAACAATGGCAGATTTTACTTTTTTCCTACATTTCATTCAATAAAAAATAAATGCGTAAAAATTATTAAATACATTTTGTGTAAATAAAAAATAGTGGCAATGAAAAGTAGAAAAAACATAAAAATACACCTTCATGATGCTACAGTGATGGACAAATTTAAAATTTCTGGTAATGGAATGTGACAATGCAAGGAAAAAAAATCTTGGTCCATAAGGCCCAAAATACACTGGACCTTAGGGGTTAATTAAATAATGTTGTTTTTATTCTAAATCCATTGTAGTGATGCTAAATTGTAAAAATGTGCAAAATGCACCAACTTTCATCAAGATATTAGTAATTAAATCTATATCTGTAATAATAATATTTCATTATGCTGGTCGTATTGTTTTATTCATGTGACAATAAGGCATTGTTTTTATGGAAGTGAGAATAAGTACCCTTTGTGAATAAACAGAGAATCATGATAACATCCCAGCAAGAACTGAAAAAAATCATTACAGCAGATCATGAATTTGTCCTTCAGTAACACTCAAACAGATTGTTCATTAAATTTTAATTGTTCTAGAATTATGTTCAGGCATGATGGTTATTAAATCTTAAGGCAGGGTTTTGAAAATGTGTTTTTATTTTAATAATAAATGTCCTTGATTGTTCTCATCTATTCATTATAAATCACTTTCTATCTTGGCAGTTTTTGGTTGGATTCCTGTATTTTATGTACTGTAACTTTAATTAGGAAACCATGTACAGTAAATCATTTCTTAACTCCTTAAGGCTTCTGCCTTTATCACATCTGCAGGACATAGGATTTTTTCCATTTTCTCGTTTCTGAAAGTAATAACCTTTTAGTCTACAAGCCTATTGTGCTTTGTGCTTTAGCTTTCAGTGATGCTATTTTAGGGAATAAAGAGCATACTATAGTTTATTGATAAACCTTTTCATAAATTTTGTGGGCGGGAGAGGGGTATTTAAACCCTTTAAATAGGTTCACACATCTTTCTTTTTTTTTTTTTATCCTCTTCTTCTAGGACTCAAAAACATTTCTTATCTATATTTTCAACCAACAAAGCTGTTTGATGGATTGCTTTCTGTGGGATGAGTTGTTTTTTCAATGGTGCCATTTAATGCTCAATTTATTGTATTAGGGAGCCCAAAACATTTTTTGGGGACGAAGTTGGAAAAAAAATGATTTCTTTCTTTCTTTCTTTCTTTTCTTTCTTTTTTCTTTCCTTTCTTTCTTTCTTTCTTTCTTTCTTTTTTCTTTCTTTCTTTCTTTCTTACTTTCTTTTCTTTCTTCCTTTCTCCCCCCCCCACCTTCTTCTGTTTAGCGAGCCTTTTTAAGCAAACTAAAGGAATGCCAAATTTTATTGCTATGGGTCAGTATGATTCAAGCAATATCATATTCATATGGTTATTATTTTTTACTACTTTAACAAAAAAAAAAATCCTTAAAAAATGTGTTAGCATCACCATTTTCTGAGATCAATACATAGTTTTATTTTTCTTCTGGTATAACTGTTTAACAGCTCATTTTTTGTTATCTGAGATCTAGGGCGACATGTATGAACGGGCTTTTCGCCTGTTTTTTTGGCGTAACCTGCGCCTCCCCGGCCCCAATCCGCTGTTGGTCGCAGGGATGCAGTGTTAGGCGCAGCGTTCACCACTTTCAGCTGCGCCCCGCATAAAGGGGCGTACAAGTGCACGGTGTGGCGCGGTGATAGTGCGTTTGTGGGGCGGGACGCCGGTTGCTGCTCGAAAACTCGAGGCATATAACGATCGCGAGTCGACAAAGTGCGGGCAATGTAGTCGCTGTTCAGCTCACAACAGTCAGAACTGGGTTAATTTGGTCCTTAAAATGCTCCCTCTCCTCCGGCCCTCCTCCCCCCTCCCCGCCCACGGACAGTGGCGAATAGTGAATCGAGAGCGGAACATGCGAGGAAACATAGAAGATGCAAGAAATCTCCGGTGCTCCAGCTCGTGTTGCGCATGTGAGTATTGATACCAAAATATGCCTTTACTAAAGCGGAAAACATTATCAGAAAAAGAGCTCAAAACCTTAAAAATAAAAAATACATAAATAAAATAATTTCCAAAATCTAGAACGGGCGCAATATCAAGAATGTAGGATATTGGAAATTGCCGGGAAATACAGTAATTCAAATTTCTGAAAAGTATATCTCATTGGTCGGCATACCGGCAATCAGAATAGGAGAGGGACAGTGAACCATTAAAACTTGGAGAACTATTGACCATATCAAAATCCAAAAGGCGGGGACAGTTTCAAAATTCAGTAAAAATACAGAAAAGAGGCTGGATTGGCTGAGCTAGCGGGGGCTGGGGCTATTTCCCGGCAATCAGAGCTGCGGCTACTTCTCCCATTGTAGTTATGAGAGATCAGCGCATTGCAATCTCGTGCGCTTGCGCTGCGCATGGAGTGATGAATAAAAAAATCATTTGTATTAAGTGGGTAAAACATTATCAGATAAAAGCGCTGAAACCTTCTCTAAAATAAACAGTTAAATCCCTATCAACGCGTTTGTAGCCTAGACCGGCCGCTACATAAGGAATTGCTTATAGAGAATTGCAGGGAAATACAGTAATTCAATAGTTTAAAGCTCTTCTGATTGGTCGGCATAAAACCAGCCATTCACAATAGGAGCGACATGGACCCATTCAAAACCTATAGAGAATATCTTGACCAATCATATTCCACAAGGCGGGGACAATTCAAAATACAGTCAAAAATGCAGGAAATGAGTGATTGGTTGAGCTAGCGGGGGGCTCGTCCAGCTTAGCCAATCAAGAGCGCGCGAGCTACTTTCTCATAGAGTTCTATGGGAAAAGAAAGGCAGAGGAGCTATGTTAGTGATTGCTAATTTAAAAGAGGCCGCGGTTAATTTGGTCCAATGTGGAGAGCGAGAGGACGCTTTATGGGTTTTCTAATGCAATCTGGAATAAAAACTGTATGGGCAAAATCCAAATGATATGACTAAGAAGTTGTTCCGATGTGTATATAATGAATATATGTTGAGCGATTATTATCGACAAAGTGAAATGGCACAGTTTTTTATTGTTGATCGAAAATTTTTATGGATCATTGCGTGGATTGATTTAGGTTAATATCTGTGCTTCATCTATAATATCGCGCATATTCGGTGCTTCTGTCATTTTTGGTGGCCAGCAAATCAGCTGTAACAGAATAGAGCAGGGTGAGATGTGTGTGCAACGTCATGACTGGGATGTGTATGGTTGCGATTGGCTGGAAATAATCACTTGTAATGACCTCAGTATTTACTAGAACTGCCCTCATGTTCATGATCAGTGGTTCTCAGCGTCTCATAGCGTAGGACGTGCGCTCTGCCTGTGTCCAAACAGTCAGCGAATATTATTCATTTCTCACACGAGAAAAGCTCTGACTGTTATCTGTGTTCCTTATACACTTTAGTTAGATAGAGATGTGGAAGATTTTATGTAGTTAGGTTAGAGAATTGTTAAAGGAGTTTTACGCTGTTAAAGTAGGGGGGAGCAGGGGTGGGGGATCCCCCGCAGGCGATAAAACCAGACAAGCTCTATAAGAATACTGGATTTAAGTTCACCAAGACGTAGTGCGGACATTGCACTTCAATAGCTTTGTTATTAAAAAGTTTTTCTATTGAAATTTTTCCTGAAAATTGGGCAGCCTGAACTTTTATTACGGATACACATCTTTTTAGTAACTGCAGGTCTTCTTTGTTAGGTGCAAAAGCTCCACTTTTATTATCAGTAATACCATTTCAGATAGGTGATCTTTTCAATTTTGCACATTCCAGACTTAGTTGATATAGCCACCTT
Source organism: Phyllomedusa bahiana (assembly GCA_025379985.1). NCBI lineage: Eukaryota > Metazoa > Chordata > Amphibia > Anura > Hylidae > Phyllomedusa > Phyllomedusa bahiana. Next base: position 69,381 of record JAODAL010015023.1, read on the forward strand.
GAGTTAAATTAGAATCCAGCAATTGTGTAGTCACCACAGTGCCAAAAAATACCTTTTATTTCCGATATTACACTTACAGATACGTGTTTTTTTCACTTTGGCGCACTATCAGCCTTAGTTCATTGAGGCACCTTGCACTTAAATGTGAAATACAGCAATTTTGTTAGTCACCACAGGGGAATTGAAAGGTGCCAAAAATACCTTTTATTATCCGAATTACTTATCAGATACGTGGTTTTTTTCACTTTTGCGCACTACAGCTTTGTTTTTTTTTTTTTTTCATTGAGGGCCCTAGCACTTAAATGTGAAATCAAGCAATTTTGTCGTCACCACATGTGAATTGTAAAGGTCCAATAAATACCTTTTATAACTATCGAATACATTTCAAATACGTGTTTTTTGCTCTTTTGCCCTGTCCGATTTGTTGATAGAGCCACTTTGCAGTTAAATTTGAATCCAGCAATTGTTGTAGTTACCACAGGTGAATTGATAGGTGCCAAAATTAATACCTTTAATTATCCGAATACATTCAGATACGTGTTTTTTCATTTGGCACAAGGCCGGCCTTTGTTGAATAGATCTACTTTGAGTTAAATTTGGAATACAGCAATTTTGTAGTCACCACAGGTAAAGTGAAAGGTGCCAAAAATAACCTTTTAATATCCCGTTATAATTTCAGACAGGTGTTTTTTTCACTTTTGGTCAGTCAAAGCTTTGTTGATAGATTTTTTCTACTTTGCAGTTAAATTTGGTCCAGCAATTTTGTTTTGATTTGAGGGATTTGAGAATAGCTGTGTTTTGCGTCTTTTAATAAGAGACTTTCCAAAATTCTTCCATACCTTCTCAAATTTGTATATTTATGAAAAATGAGCGAAATTCAGGTGGTAAGCGAGGCAAAGAAGGGGGGCTAGGACATGGAGGTAGAGTTACGAGAGAAGGTGCTCCTTCCAGTGCTGCGAAACCGTCACATGCCAGCGGATCGTCAGTTGCTAGGGACCGTCAGGCCTTTCATCGCTGGGTCAGGGCTCTGTGAATCTCAGTACAACAACAAGCGTCGCCAATTGTTCTTAGTGGATAATGCAACCTGCCAGCATCATCTTTAACATAGCTAGCAATCCCTGTATTGAGACACCCATTTAATACAATTAAAAAAAGAGAAACAAAGACTGGTGGATTTCCATCCTATTTTAAAAATGTGTTTCTAGAATTAAACTACTAAAAAATTGCATGTACCAAAAAATAGCTGGTAAAAATATTCTCTGAATTGTACAAGGAAGGTAAAGGAAAACTTGACCAGATATAGGTTATTCAGAGGACATGAGTATGGTGCACGGACAGAGAAACAAAGTACAGAGACAATTTCCTTCAGCACGTTGAGTAAAATGACGAAAAAGAATGCAAGAAAAAGGGCACCTGGGTGGATACAGGAGCGTTAACCACCAGTATTTATCCAACGTGGAAGGCTCAATTGGTCCGTTACTCATACGGCAGGGTGCAAGCGCTACCAGGACAGGGGACAGTATATGTCCAAAAGTGAAACTAATAATGTTGGTTGAAAGGACTCATTTTTCCTGCACTTTTAATCTGGGATCATGCAGGTTTGGGGCTCAAGCTGTGGCCCAGGTCATGTATAGTCAATGTCCAGTTCCAACTAAAATGATGGTTTGGACAAGACTCCTTTTTCCGGCAACTATTTAATCCTGTGGGTCAGAAGGTTTAATGGTCATACGTGGTACAGAACAGGTATAGTCAATGTCCAGTTCATCTAAAATGGTGTTTGAAGATCCTTTATTCCGGCACTTTTTAATCTGGGGTCATGCAGGTTTGGGACTCATGCTGTGGCGGACCAGGACAGGTATAGTCAATGCTCCAGTGAAAACTAAACATGGTAGTTGAATAGACTCCTTTTTTCCACGGCACTTTATATTTTGGAGTCATGCAGGTTTGGGCTCATGCTGATGCCCAGGACAGTATAGTCAATGTCCAGTATTCTCAACTAAAATGGTGGTTCAAAACTCCCATTTTCCCAGCACTTTTTAATTTGAGGGTCAGACAGGTTTAATGGATTACTGCGGTCCTGGACTGGTATAGTTAATGTCCATTCAACAAAAATCGGTGGTTGAAAAGATCCTTTTTCCGGAACTTTTTAATCTGGGTCTCATGCAGGTTTAGGGGCTCTTGCTGTGGCCCAGGACATGTATAGTCAAGTCCAGTTCTACTAATATGGTGGTTGAAAGACTCCTTTTTCCGGCAATTTTTAATCCTGTGGGTCAGACAGGTTTAATGGACCATACGGTGGTACAGAACAGGTATAGTCAATGTCCAGTTCAACTAAAATGGTGGTTGAAAGACTTCCTTTTTCGGCACTTTTTAATCTGGGGTTATTACAGTTTGGGCTCATGCTGTGGCCCTGGAAAGTATAGCTCAATGTCCAGTGAAACTAAATGGTGTTGAAAGACTCCTTTTTCCGGCACTTTTTAATCTGGATCTTGCAGGTTTGGGGTCATGCTGTGGCCCAGGACACCAAGTATAGTCAATGTCCTGTGAACTTATTTGGTGGTTGAAAGGACTCCTTTTCCGGCATCTCTTTTTATCTGGGGTCATGCAGGTTTTTATTTTTTTTTTTTTCGGGGCTCTTGATGTGGCCAGACAGGTATAGTCAATGTCCAGTAAACTAAAATGGTGGTTCATAAGACTCTTTTTCCGGCACTTTTTAAAATCTGGGTGTCATGCATGATTTATTGAATTAATATTTTTCTATTCTTTACCCCAATATTATGTTTTCCGTTTTATATACACATCGGAACAACTTTGTAGGTCTTATCATTTGATTCGCGCCATTTACTTTTTCTTCCTATATTGCATTAGAAAAACCCATTAAGAGCGTTTGTCGCTCTCATGGGTCCCAATACGAGCCTCTTTTAATTAGCAATCACAAACAAGAGCTCACTCTGCATTTCTTTTCCATAGAATCTAGAGAAAGTAGCTAGCGCTGTGATGGTAAGTGGAACGAGCCCCCGGCTAGATAACCAATTAGCTTTTTCCTTTTACTGTATTTTGACTGTCCTCGCCTTTGATTTTGATTGGTCCTAAATTCTCCATAGGTTTATGGTTCACTGCTGCTTCCTATTCTGATTGGCTGGTTTCTGCCGACCTATGAAGAATAGCTTACAGATTTGAAATACTGTATTCCCGGTATTTCCAAATATCCAAATTCCTGATGTAGCTCCGTTTTGGATTTTTTGGAAAGTGATTTTATGTTTGGGTTTTTTTTAGTAGGTTTGAGCTCTTTTTCTTGATACTGTTTTAGCCTTTATACAGCGATTTTTTTTTTTTTTTTTTCTTGATTTCATATCCGCACGGACTTCTATAATGATTCGTGCTGTTTTCCAGCCTGTCTCGAATTGGAATACTGTTGGCGCTGTCCCGCATTGCGCCTAAGTTCCCGCCTGCGCCCCACACACTGGCGAGGCGAGGGCAGGGAACTTTTCTACGCATGTATGAGCGCACCTCCTCGGGACGGCGAATCTTAGGGCACAGCGCGCATGCGCCATTTCTGGCAATGCGCCCCACCACTGGCGAGGCGCGGCGGACTTTACATGATATGTATGAGCGCAATACCTCGGGCGGCGAATGTTAGGCGCAGCGCCGCACTGTATGAGCGTGCCCCAGCACCGACATAAATCAGGCGCAAATTTCGCCGGAAAACTGCCGGAAAGGTGCGCCCCGACGTGGCGAGCTTCATACATGTCGCCCCTAGTTTTTATTGGGACTGATTTGGACCATGTAACCATTGGTAGGCTACAGGGCAAGTAATATATTTAAATAGATATTTATTTTTATTTGAATACATTGGTATTTCGGGGTTCACACTCCACAACCTGAATCTAGTGGGGTAAACAATATTCGTAAGTAAGAGTATGTTCTCACGGCGTCTTGCATCCGTGTGAACATGCGGTTTTCAGATGCGTCTCTGGAACCGACAGAACGGACCCAGAGACGCACCTAACAATTAGCAGTGACTTTATCACTGCCCGCAACGGGGAACACGCAGCGGCATTCACATGAGAGATCGTCGCTGGTTTTTGCATCGCGCCTGTCAGGTCCGTCTTTCAAAGAATTGTATGTCAACTCTACTTTTTCTATAATAACGTTGTCTCCAGTATCACATTATTATATCTTAGACTGTAGAGATGCAATACAGTAAGGATTTTTGCAGGGCAAAGTTCCTGCTCGAGGTTGTTGTGATTGAGGCTGGTGCTGCATTTGGTTAGGCAGGATTAGTCCCTTTCATAGGGATCAGTGTAGAGTAATTTTTAGGAGATTAGAGGCGACATGTATGAAAACTGGCGCAGACAAGACAGTCATACTTCTCAGTAGGTTAGCGTGCCAAAATTTGTATCGCCAGTTTGAAATTGGCATGAATTACTACAATATTGGTGCACCATATTCGATCGAGACACATTCATAAATGTATCTAATCATATGAATGGGGTGTGACATGCCACGCAAGAATTAGCGCATTCAAAACTGTCAAGAGTATCGAACATGCCAGATTTTGGTGAAAGACCTCTTAAAAAAAATGTCGGACACAGGTAAAGACAAGTTGATGCAAAGCACGCTAGAAAACTGACACAGACCCGTTCATACTTGTCACCCTAGGTTTTTATTAAATAAAGATTAAATTTCATAATAAATTTTCACAGTACACATACATGTATACTTTGCTACTTAATTTGTCATGACCGACACTTAAATTTGATGGTGCACTGTGGTTCTCTGACTTATCTATTAATATTTTTAGCAACATTAAATTCTGAAGGCTAAACAAAGATAAGCGATCCACCTTAAAAGGTGCATACTTTACTACAAGAGAAAGCTGTAAAAGACTGATTTGGCATGAAGTTCATTCTCCTTTACTAACCAATAATGGATATTTATTGATTCCTCCTTATTTAACCCTTTAAGAGCTAACCTATTTTTGTTTTTTTTCATCCTTACCTTCCAAGAAACATCACTTTCTTAATTTTCTAATATACAAGGGATTGTTTTTATGGACCGAGTTGTAGTTTTTATTGGTTTCACTTAGTGCACCTTACAATGTATTAAGGAAATCAATTAAAACTTTTTTCGGTCTAGAATTTGGAAAAAAAAACAATTAATTGAGTGGTGTAAATGCAGTAGAGTTATTTTACCTGTTATTACAACTCTGGCAGTTCCAAACTTATATCGTGGAATGTTTTAAAATTTGTCTCGCATTGATACTAATTTTTTTTTAAAATTTTATTGTTAGAGATGTGTGATGGCTAATTTGTTTGTAGAAAAACGTGTTATTTTAATTGGTAACTACTTGGACTGGAATGGCTCAAAGGAAGACAGGAGGAGAGAACATGGTACCAATGCGTGTTTTGCTTGATCCCCTTTGAGCCATTCATCACTGGGTTAAGTTTTTCCATTTTCTAATTATGGACATGTAAGACGATGTTATGCATCTGTGACAACTTTATATATGATATTTTTAGCTTATGTGTACATTTTTACATGTTTATAAATACATGATTATAAAATCTAAAATTGTGGAGTTGTAGAGTGTGCATTTTTTTCATTCTTGCCCGAGTTATAACTAGAGATGGGTGAATCGATTCTAACGAAATGGAATTCGTTTAGAATTTCAGGAAAACTTCGTTTCGGAACGAAGTCGAACTTTGGGGTACTTCGTGTGAACGAAGTGTGCTTTTGATTGATAAAATGGCTGCGAGCACATGGCGTTACATGGGACAAAGAACTCTGGGAGGAAGAAGGGCATAGCCTACATGACATGTGCAGAGATGAAGCCAATCAGAGACCGGCGGGATTCTGTGATGTCTCCGCACTATATAAGTCCAGGCGCGACGCTGGGAGCTCATACCGCTCTTACTGTACTAAGTAGGAAAGGTGCTGCCACGGCTGCTTATGATATCTCTTACTAAAGAACTCATTTTTATACAGCGATTTTTTGGGGTTGTCACAGCTTGTCTCAAAGACTGCTTCTCTTAACGTTCTATTTCTGATTTTGTGGGGTATTGGATCTAAAGTCTAGTGTGCGTCCAGTGCAGCTGCATATACATTTTAATGCTATCTGCTCACAGCACATTGAATATCCAAGGGTTATCTAAGCCTGTTCCTGTTGTATTCATTTAAAGAAACAGCGTTTTTACAATAAAAATACCACTTAAATTTTGGTTGTTTAATTCTTTTGTGCAATTTACATCTAGGGGTTAATTAAGCGTTGTTCTGCTGTTGTGGTGACTAAAAGAAACCGTCTTTTTCACCGCCAAAAAAGAAATTTTTCCTGTAGCATAATTCATAACCGAAGGTTAATTACAAGTTTTTCTCTTGTTGTGTAGCGTAAAATACACGCCATTGTAACACGCTACAAAGCTGGTAGTTTTTGGTTGCTCAATTCTTTTGCGCAATTTACATCCAGGGGTTAATTAAGCGTTGTTCTGCTGCTGTGGTCACTAAAAGAAACCGTCTTTTTCACCGCCAAAAAAGACATTTTTCCTGTAGCATAATTCATAACTGAAGGTTAATTACAAGTTTTTCTCTTGTTGTGTAACGTAAAATACACGCCATTGTAACACGCTAGAAAAGCTGGTAGTTTTTGGCTGCTCAATTCTTTTGCGCAATTTACATCCAAGGGTGAACTAAGTATTTTTCTGCAGTTGTACTCAGCAAAAGAAACTTTGTTTTTCACTGCCACAGAAGAAATTTTGTAGCATAATTCATATCCGAAGGTTAATTAAGCCTATTTGTTCTTTTATATTCAGTAAAATACACAGAGTTTTTAAACGGCACATACAAGTAAATTTTTCCTTCCCATTTGTGGAGCGCAATTTATATCCAAGGGTTACCCAAGCTTCTTAGTAGGTTAATTTGGAGTCAAATACAGGGTGTGTATTTATCATATACAGATATCTTCATCAAAAAGTGTCTGTACATTTTAGAACAAACAGTAAAGTGGTGGCCAAAAGTATTGGCACCCCTGCAATTCTGTCAGATAATAACTTAGTTTCTTCCTGAAAATGATTGCAATCACAAATTCTTTGGTATTAATATATTCATTTATTTTGCAGCCAAGAAAAAAACACAAAAAAGAATGAAAAAAAAATAAAAACATTGATCATTTCACACCCAAAACCCCCAAAAGGGGGGGAAAAAAAGTATTGGCACCCTCACCTTATACTTGTAAACACAACCCTTTGGGCCCAAAATAACTTCGAAAAAGGGGAAAACCCTCAATGAGTTTCTTACAATTTTCTCCCGCTGGAAATTTAGGAAACCTTTTCTTTGGGAAACTGCTCCAAGTCCTTGAAATTTTTAAGGGGGCCTTTTCCAAAAATGCCCTTTTTAGATTTTCCACAGGTGTTTTATGGGGTTCAGGTCGGATCATTGCTGGCCCTTTTTGGACTCCAGTGGGTCCGGGGCGCCCCTGCGGGCCTCTGTTTTCGGGGCGCAGGCGCGTTTCCGTGCTGGGCACCCAGCGGGGCCCCCCCCCCGCACGTCGGGGTTTGGGGGGCGCTCTTTGTCCCCTTTCCCCGGGTGTCAAATTAAACCGGCCCCCGCCCCCTTCCCCAGTTTAATTTTCCCGTTCCGGCCCCGTGGCTCCCCCCCTAGGGGGCACGGGCCCCGGGTGTTTTTTAAATTTTAAAAAGGGGCGTGCGCCGGTTAAAAGGGTATTGCCGGGCAAATGCTCCTATTTAAAGGGTTTTGGGTCTTTCCCGCCGGCCCCCCGCCGGATCCTTAGTGTGTTTTAAACCCCGGGGAAAACGTTCCCAGCCTAGTTTGAAAATTTCCCCCTGTACCCCTACCCCTTGCCCCCACGTTTAAGACCAAAAACTTTCCGCCCTGCCCTGACCCCTTTTGCCTGTCCACGTTTTTCGATCCAGAACCCCCTGTCCCGGCCCTTTTCCTGTTCCCAGTTTACGATCCAGAGCTGCCCCCTCCTGACCTCCTGCCTTTTCCCAAAATTTTTGTCCCAAGCCGCCTGTCCGGGCCTTCTCCCGTCCCCACTACCGACTTGCCCATACAAAACTGTTTTCTAACCCTCTACCTTTTGGGCCCCCCACCGCAGGCAAGCCCCCGGGCCCGGGAAAACGACCCGGTACACTCCCCCGGGTTTTACCGAACCCGCCGCAAAGTGGATTTGGGCTTGGGTGTGGCCCGGGGTCCCGGTGAATACCGGGGGCCTACTTAGATTTTCCCTTCCCCCCGGTGTGGGGCCCCTTTCCCCCAAACCCCTGCGGGGGTCCACGGGTCCACTACCCTCCGTTACAAATTGGATCCGGGCCAAAGGATCCCGCCAAGGTGTCTTTTTTCCAAAATTCGGGCCCTATTACCACCCTTTTTCCCAAGCATTCCCCAAACAATCACGCCCGCAAAGGGAATCAGCTCGAGCAAATCTTCCCCTCTGGTGCAGCAGTTCATTTGCCAATCAGCAGCAGCAGTTTGGCCCCGCCGGGGGGTTCCTCCCGGGGGAGTTGCTCCAGTCGTTCCCCAAACTCCGGGTTTTCCCCGGCCCCAAAATTTGATGGGGATTCCAAGGTCTGCAGGGGGTTCTCAACCATGCTCCCTGCATGTGGGAAAACCCTGGCAGGTCAGTTTTCCGGGAGAAAGATCCCAAAGGTGGCCTTTTGTGGGCAAAACTCCTCTCCGGTAAAGCCTGGCCCGGGCAACTCCTTGTGGGACCCAGTGACCCAATCACGGCCCATTAGCGAATTTTTTACTAGGTTCCGGAAATGTCTTTGAAAAAGGGGGCCCCGCTCGTGCGTATCTGCCGAAATCGCCCTGTTTAACCCCGCAAACAAGGAACTCCCCCGAGGGAGATACGCCGTGCCCAATTTCCCCCACAATAGCATCGGAGTTTGCCCGGGAAAGATGCAGCATTTTGCGCCCCGTTCAAAAAAAGGCCTTTTCCAAACCCCCCTTTAAGGGTCCCCCGTCCCCCGCCCCCGGGACCTTCCCGTCTTTTTAAGCTGCTAAACCACCTGGCTAACCCAAATTTACATCCGAAATTTGCAGAAAGGGGTGGAGGGGCTCCGCCTAGAAAACAAAAACCAGCCCTTTCACACCGTCCATCTCATCCTTTTTTGGGGGGTTTTTTCTTCGGGTCCACCCCCTTCTTTTTCCAAGGGCCCGCCGTGGAAGAGGGCCCTGCCCAAATGGTTGAGCCCCCCTGTCTCCGCAAAAAAACTTAACCGGGCGGCGTAAAGAGAACCTATTTCTCTATGCGGGGGGCCCTGTTTATCACCCTCCGTTTTGTTTTTGCTTCGCCCACGGTTTTTGGGGGAAAAAGGGCACACCTAGGGTACGTGGAGAATCATCCCCAACGTGTGCAGTTCTCTCCCCCCCTGAACATTTCGGTTTCCCGACCCGGGACTGAAGGGGACCCCCCTTTCAAGTTTCCATTCCCTTGGACAACCCTTTTTGCTGGAAACTTCCCCGGACGCTGCCCTGGTTTCCCCAACACTGCCTTCCCCTTGGGTTTCCCCCGGAAATCCCCCCCCTTTTCCCCCTTTCCCCCCGACAGTGGAGAGAATCCCCGTGAAACCCGTCCTTTTTGTAAAGAGCCATTGTCCCCCCAAATAGGGGGAAATTTTACAAAGAGAGGCCCCAACGTTCTATGTGTTAAACCCCCGGTCTTCTTCGCTCGTCCTATTTTGGGGCTTCCATGGCTGCGGCCAAAGGGCCCCGGGGCTTGGGCGGCAGAAAGGGCCCAGGCTTGCGATGGGGCCAAGTGGCCGGGGCCCTTTGTTTTTTGGTGGCCCCCTTTGCCAGGTGCAAGCCGCTTCCCACGGTACCAACTAAGGGCCCCCAGCGGGTCTTTTCCCCCTCCTTACCAGGGTAAAGCTGTTTTCTTCTTCCGAGAAGCAGGCAGAGGGCCCTGCCGCCAAAATGTCCTTAGGGTTTTCCGATTGAAACCCATTTCCCCCGGGACCCCCCCTCCCCGGGGGGAGGAAAGGGCTACCCCTTTTTCCGTTCCCGGGGAACAAGCCCCATGTCCCCAAATACATTCGTGAGAATCTCCAGAAGGGGTTTATTCGGAAATTCTCTTCTCCCCGCGGGGGGGAGGAAATTTTTCTTTTGTGGAAAAGAAGGGTGGTACCTTGCGACCTGCATTGATTACCCCGGGGGTTTAAAAAGATCCGGTGAAGAATCGGTACCCCCTCTTAACCCCTTGATCAAAGGAGTTTTTTGATCCCTCTGCAGGGCCCCCAAGGTTTTTTTCCAAGCGGGAACTAAAAAGGGGCCTACAATTTTTGGGCCGGGAAACCGCCAAAGGGGGATGGGAAAGGGGAAAAGGCCTTCAAAAAACCCCCGGGGCGGCCAAAATTCGGTTTCCCTTGGGGGTGCCATTCGGGGTGGTAATGCGCCCCCCGCTTCCCGGGGCTCGGGTGAATTAAAATTTTTTTGGGATTTCTCTTAAAACCTGCGAAATGGTCTACTGGATGTTTTTTTGGTGTACTGCCTTTAAATTTGAGGGCCCACCCTTTTTTCATGTCCGTCAGGTTGGGTTTAAGGGGCCCCCGAGGGTAATCACCTGTATGCCAAAAAGGGAGAAGTTTCCCCCTTTCCACCAAAAAACCCCCTTTTTTTTGGGGGACATTATTTTTGATCGAGGGCCCACAGTGGGTCCCCCAAAAGGGTGTCAGCCGGGTTGCAAATGGCCCCGCCCAGTCGGGTTTTTGTGCCCTAAAAGCGTTTTTTGGGTTCTGTAAATATTATCGCCAATTTTTTTCCCCCTTTTTTACGCTAGTGGCTTTCCCATTAAAATGGCCCCTCACTAAGGGGGGAAAAACGCTAACCCCCGCAAACTGGGCCCCCCCCGAAGTGAGGGGGCATTTTGCAAAGTCAAAATCTTGGGCCTTTTACCAACATGCATCTGTCCTCCCCCGCAGCCGACCCCCCCCCGAAAACCCTTCACTTGGAAGTGGGTGCCTCGTTGTGGAAGGTCGGAGATCCTTACGCAAAAAAAGGGGCCCCCGGGGAAGACCGTAAAAGTGTGGTTCTTTTTCCCAAAAACGTTCCCCCCCGGGCCCAAAGGAAAAATACACGATAGGCGGGCCGGGGAGTTGCTGGCCAAACAAAAATTTGGGTTTGGAAGGGAATGGGAATACCTATTGGAGGGGGTCGCCCCTCCCATCTGCATCTATTCGGGGGCCCCAAAAACCTTCAATACCTTTCCCGAAAGGCCCCAGGGGACCCTTTCCCCCCGCCGGGGGGGTAGGTGGTCGTTTTTTCTCCCCTTTGGGGTTTTACTTTCCCCCCCCCCGGGGGAAGAACATCAAGGCGGGCGCCCCTTTTCCCCGGGGTTTTTGACCGTGGGGGATGAGGAGACCACTCTAAAAGCATATAATTCCCCCCCCGGGCGCCTTTTCTCGGGTGCTCCGTTGACCTCCCGGAAAGGGTTTCCCCCAGGGAGACCTACGGGCGCCCCGCTCTCCGCAATGCATCCTGAAATGGGGCCATTCTCCCTTTGGGGGCCGGGCCCTCCCGGCGCTCCCAAAGATTTCCCCTTTTGAATCCCTGGGTTTTTATTGGGGCCCAGAGGGTCGTTTAAGGAGGGCCCAAAGGGTTTCGTTCCCGGGGCCGTAACTCCGTGCCCGCAACAAGACGCTCGGGAAAAAGCCGGGGGGTCTAAAATACACCCATTCCCCCTTAAAAAAAACAACCTTGGGGCCCCCATTGGATTGGGCTTTATAACCCTTCTCCCTCTTCGGGTGGCAACCCCCCCCTATTTGGGGGAACCCACCCCGATCGGTTCTCCCCGATGGGGCATTTTGTCCCCTTCCCCCCGGGGCCCGCCATCGGCCACCCGCCTGGGGGGAGCTAAAATTTTTTTTAGAAAGTTTCTGTCTGCATGGGGTTTCCCCCAGCAAAACGTCTCGGATCGGGGGGATTCCCGTTTGTTTCCCAAATTCTGGCGGGGCCCTGGTTCCCAAATCCCCGGTGAAGCTCGACTTTTCTGTTACCCCCTCAAAAAATGGCCAGGTTTGGGGAAGGGAAAAAAGTTTTTTGGGAGGTTATCTACGCCACTTGTTTTTTTGCCCCGCCAAGACGTTTGGGCCAACTTTTTTCCATGGGCGGGGTTCTTTGTTTCAACTCACGGACTCAGAATCCACAGGGGGGTCTTCCCCTTTTAATTTTTTATAAAAAGGGTTGATCCCCCCCCCACCTCCTCCCTCTGACATCTCCATTCCCAGGTTTTCCCGCGGGGGGACGCACCCGGGTTTAGGACATAAAGACCATTGGTCCCAAAACCCGCCAATCTTCTGCTCCGCCTTCCCAGCGCACAAAAGAAACCCCAAGGGCCCACAAAGGGAAAAAGTCCTTTCCCCTGTTTCTCCCCAGATGCAAGGGGGTGGCTTTTTCGGCCAATAAAGTCCCTCTAAAAATGCCCCCCCCACAAATTGGGGCCCGCTTTTTGGGGCCCCTTTGAGGTTATCACCCCGAAATTTAAACCTTTTTACAAAATCCCGGGTCCCTCCCACCCTGAGAATTTCCTTAAAATCTTTTTCACGTCTCTCTACTTAAAAAACCCCTGGGCCTTTAAACCCTTTTTTCTCTGAAGTCTATCCCTCCTCCCCCCATACTGATGCTTCCAAAAGTCTTTGAAGTCCCAAAGGGGAAACCCCGGTTTGGGAGAATAAGGGAAAAAGGGACTTTCTGGTAGACTGGGAAAGGGGGTTTGGGGCCGAAGAGAGGTCCCTTTGGGGGGGGAAAGGGGAATATCCCGAACCGTAATCTCCCCCCAGAGATTTCTTCGATCCAGTAAGAGGGGGGGCGCCCAAGGCGGAGGGGTCAAGGGGGGGGGGCCTTGTTCCCCGGACCGCCCCTGCCCCCCCTCTGTCCCCCGGGTTTTTGCGGCGCGTTCCCCTGCTGCGGCTCCCAGCGGGACCCCGTCCCGCACGTTGGGGTTCGGGGTCCGCTCCTTTTTTCCCGTTCCCCCCCAGGGGTCAAACTTACCGGCCCGCGCTCCTGCTAATCAGTCCCCCGTTCCCCGGCGGGGTGGCTCCGCCCCTAGGGGTGCGCGCGGGCCCCGGGTGTTTTTAAATTTAAAAAGGGGGAGTGCACCCGGGATTTGGGTATTGCCGGGCACGGGTTTCCCATTTTGGTCTGGGGCCCCCTTTCCCCGCCGGGCCCCTTCCGGATCCCTTTTGGGGGAGTTTTAAACCCCTGGAGAAACCCTTCCAGCCCGTCCCCTTGTCTATCCGTGTACCGGGACCCCCCCTTTCCTAAAGTTTTTCGAAACCCCGAATCTTTCCGCCTGCCCCCGACCCCTTTTGCCTGGGCCCCGGTTTTTCAAAACCAGAGCCGCCTGTCCGACCTTTTGGCCTGTCCCCCGTTTTCGATCCCGAGCCCCTTTTTCTGACCTCCTGCCTGTTTCCCCTGGTTTTTCGATCCAAGCCGCCCCCTGGGCCTGACCTTCTTCCTGCCCCCCACTATGAGCTTTCCTGACGAATCTGTACTACGTCTACCCCCGGGGCCAAACCCCCGCAGGGAAGCCCCCCCTGGAAAAAGACCTTTGGGAGACTCCCCCCCGCAGCAAGTCCATCCTGCTTTGCGGCGGGCTCTTTGGGGGAAAACCGGGGGCCTACTTAATTTTCCCTTTTCCCCGGTGTGGGGTTCCAAACCCTCGCCTGCGGTGGGCCCAGCGGTTTTCCCCTTCCCCCTCCCCTTTTTCACAGTGCTTTTTTTTCAAACTCATTTTCTAGTGCTTTTTTAAGTGGGTTTTGGGTCATTTTTCCTGCTGGAAGACCCCTGTTTGGGGACCAAGCTTTTCCCCCACAATGGGGCCCTAAAAAATGCCGCAAAATTTGTTTTGGGAGTCTTCGACCTTCATAATGCCTGCCCCCCCAAAGGTCAAGCAGTCCCCTTTTTGGGGGGAGCAAAGCAACCCCCAAAAAAAAACGGGAACCCCCTGCCATGTTTTTACTGTAGGGACCGTGTTCTTTTCTTTTAAGCCTCTTTTTTTTTCCCTTTAAAATCTAGTTGATGCCTTTTCCAAAAAAGCTCTACTTTTTTTTCTATTGACCAGAGAAATTCTTCCCAAAAAGTTTTTTGGCTTTCTCAGGGAAGTTTTGGCAAACCCAAACCCGGGTTTTTTTTTGTTGGGGTTTAAAAGTGGGGTCTTCCTGGGGAAAACCTACCATACAAATCCCCTTTTATTTCAGACGCCGACAGATATAAAGGGGTTTACACTGTTTTTACCCCCGGAATGCAGGGCAAACTTTGAACTTGTTTTGAATGTTGTCAAGGTTCTTTAAACCCCCATCCCCAAAATCTTGGGGATTTAAATCTCTCGTCAATTTTTTTTTTTTTTCCGTCCCCATCTGGGGAAGGGTTTGCCACAGTTCCCGGGGGCTTAAACTTTTTGATGACACGGCACGGTAGAAAACAGGAAATTCAGGTTTTGGGAGGGTTGTGCCCGAGATTTCATGTTTCCCAAAATTTTTGGATTCTCAAGTCCTCAGACATTTTTATTTGGCTTTTTTCTTTTTCCATGCTCAATGTGGTACAACAAGGAACAGGACGAGGTTGAGCAACTTTAAATCCATTCAAGGGGTGCAAGTGTTTTGTTATTGCCAACCTTAATATCCAAACTCTTACTTTTAAACATTATGAAGCTCCACAACCCCTCCTCGGCTCTAACAGCAACAATTTTTCAAACAAGGGGAAGACTTCTTTGTAAACTTAACAATTCTTATTTTCTTAGCAAAACCCAACATTCAGGGATAATAATAAAACCTAAACAGATAAAAGGAAAAGGGGATACTTATTTTGCGGGGCAGCTTCCAAACGTCTTTTTTCCAAAATTTGGATAGCCCAGAACGCCAGACCTTAACGAGTGACATACTAAAAGCGACGTTTCGGGGAAACCCCCCCCTTTGTCAAGCATCGTATTAAATTTCCATTTTTAAAATTCCCAAAATTTTCGTATTAAAAACAAAATTAAAAACAACAGTTACCAAGCTACAAATATTTTAAAATTAAAAACCTCATTGAACCTTTGGGATCAACATTCATTTTACTGATCCAAAAGCCCACGTTGTAAAAAAACGGTTTTTAAACCTCTTCGAACTACTCCCCAAAACCCTCAAATACACACCAGCAAAGTTCACTTACACGTACTGCTTCACTGAATGCCGGAAAGTGGTCACCAAATGGTTTCCCCGGGTTCACTTTCTTTTTCCTTACTTTTAAATAAACGTTATTAAACTATGCTCATTTTACGGGAATTTTAAAAGATCTTTAGTTTTCCCCATATTTCCCCCAAACCCCCAGGGAATTTAAACAGGTAAACTACTTGTTTCTGTGTTGCATGTGAAAAATCCTTTAATCCAGACTCAGTCCCCTGTAAAGGGGGGTTTTGATACTGCACCTCTAAAAAATTTGAGGAACAATTCAGGCATCCCAAACAGGGAAAGTCCCCCTTTTTTTCTGTACTTATTTTTTTTGTCTTTAAACAGATGTTTTTTAAAATCAAGAACCAAAAAAAATTTCCCAACGCTTCCTTTTCTAAATACAAATTGGGGGGGGTCCTTAAAAAGGGGCCCAAAAATTTGGGTCACTTCTCAAGTGTTTTCCCAAAATTAAAAATATTTTTCTCACCATAGCCGATGCTTACATAAATCACAAAAACAATATCTATTTTGAGTGGATTTTTGGGTTTTGACTACTTCAAATTTAACTTCTCTTTTAGTTTAGATACTTTTTCCAGACTTAAATTTTTCTTCTTATGTCGTACCCCCTTTCCAAAAAAAAATTTCCCAATGATACATTTTTACTATCATTCCCTTTTTTTCATCAGATCAATCCGTTTTGCTCCCGATTAGTTTACCTTTAAAATATACCTCTGAACACTCCCGGGTTGTGAAAGCTTTTTCATGATAAGTTGTTCCGATCAAA
>JAODAL010015024.1:0-85325 GCA_025379985.1 Phyllomedusa bahiana
TTTAAAGGGGTTTAAACATCAAAATCTTGGAAAGAGGTATTTCTGACCCATGTGCGACCAGGATGGTCGATCCCTAACGAGCTGTAAACAAGGGAAATCACTGGAAAAAGCTAATGACAAAAATGGTGCAGAATTTTTAATAATGTTGAATGGTGAAAAGGTTTGTTGTTTCATTTGAAAAGCTTCCCACCGTCAATTTACTTTGTGGCAAAACCCCTTTAGGCCTCTCTGTGAACGTGAAGCTTATTGTCTGTCACTTTGTGCTGCGGTTGTATTCTCTGGGCTTTTTATTTTTCTATTGCCCGAGCTGAGCTATTACTACATCAGGTGGATATTATCTTGTCACCAGCAAAGGAGAATCCTATCATACTCGAAAACTAAAAGCGAAATGACTGCATTTGTCGACGCCTCCATCACAATAGGGGATTTACGCTGCTGGATAAATTGGTGCACTTACAGCAAAAGGAAAAAAAAAACCATCAGAACAATGCAAAGAAATTCATAGGGACCCTTATGGCAAGCAGCATCCCTAAAGGGAACGTAAATATAGTTATATAGGCAGCCCCCGGGTTATAAAACGGGATAGGGACTAAGGTTTGTTCTTAAAGGGGTTTTCTCGCTACGAAATCATATTTTTTAAAAGGAGAGGACCCAAAATGAAAGCATGTCCGCCCTTGGTTACCATAAGCAATGTTTTTATGGTTTAGGAGAACGGGGCTTTTGTTAGTGCTTGGGAACGAAATGAGAGCTCCGGTCGGGTTAAGACCAGTTGCACCCCCAGTCGTAATCGGGAATTGCGCTCTGAGGGAGATGGAGGAAACAGGTCGCGGACGGGAGCGGCAGGGACGAGAGAGATAGAGAGAGATCAGTGGTAAGTTGTAGGTGAGACGCATGCGTGCGGGTTGGTCACTGACAGCAATCAGTTGTAGGTGAGACGTATGCGTGCGGGGTTGGTCACTGACAGCAATAAAGTGGTGGGTGGAGATGTAGGGCGTGCGGGGTTGGTCACTGACAGCATGCAGTGGTAGGTGAGACGCATGCGTGCGGGTTGGTCACTGAACAGCAATCAGGGGTAGGTGAGACGTATGCGTGCGGGGTTGGTCATGACAGCAATCAGTGGTAGGTGAGACGTTTTGCGTGCGGAGTTGGTCACTGACAGCAATCAGTTGTAGGTGAGACGTTATGCGTGCGGGGTTGGTCACGGCGCAATCAGTGTAGGTGGGGACGTATGCGTGCGGGGTTTGGTCACGGAAAAAGCAATCAGTGGTAGGTGAAAACGTATTGCGTGCGGGTTGGTCACTGACAGCAATCAGTGGTAGGTGAGACGTAATGCGTGGGGGGTTGGTCACTGACAGCAATCAGTGGTAGGGGGAGACGTATGCGTGCGGAGTTGGTCACGGACAGCAATCAGTGGTAGGTGAAAAGTTTGCGTGGGGGGTTGGTCACTGACAGCAATCAGTGGTAGGTGAGATGTATGCGTGCGGGGTTTGGTCACTGACAGCAATCAGTGGTAGATGAGGACGTGATGCGTGATGGAATGGTCTCTGACAGCAATCAGTGGTAGGTGAGTGTATGCGTGCGGGTTGGTCACTGACAGCAATCAGTGGTAGGTGAGACGTATCGGCATGGTTGGTCACTGACAGCAATCAGTGGTAGGTGAGCGTATGCGTCCGGGGTTGGTCACTGCCCAGCAATCAGTGGTAGGTGAGACGTATGCGGTGCATGGTTGGTCACTGACAGCAATCATGGTAGGTGAGATGTATGCGTGCGGGGTTGGTCACTGACAGAAAGCAGTGGTAGGTGAAAAGTATGCATGGGGGGTTGGTCACTGACAGCATCAGTGGTAGGTGGAGACGTATGCATGGGGGGTTGGTCACTGACAGTAGTCAGTGGTAGGTGAGACGTATGCGTGGGGTTGGTCACTGCCCAGCAGTCAGTGGTAGGTGAGATGTATGGTGGGGGGTTTGGTCCTGACAGCAATCAGTGGTTGGTGAGACGTATGCGTGCGGGGTTGGTCACTGACAGCAGCAGTGGTAAGTTGAGACGTATGCGTGCGGAGTTGGTCACTGACAGCAACCCAAGTGGTAAGTGAGACGTATGCGTGCGGAGTTTGGTCACTGACAGCAATCAGTGGTAGGTGAGACGTATCCCGTGCGGGGTTGGTCACTGACAGCAATCAGTGGTAGGTGAGACGTATGCGTGCGGGGTGGTCACGGGACAGCAATCAGTGGTAGGTGAGGAACATATGCGTGGGGGGTTTGGGTCACTGACAGCAAGTAGAGGTCCTGCAGCAGAGAGAGAGATCATGTGCAGTCCATGTAAACAAAAACCAAATAAAGGGGTTATAGTTTTGTTCTGCAGATTGTAGAGGTCAGAAGTGTAATAATCTGCAGGATATATCACTGTGTGTTGAGAGAGAGAGAAAAAATATACCCATCTTTCCCAGAGTCCTGAATGTCAAATGCTATTCTAGTTACAAAGTATGTAGAGAGAGCGAGAAATGTAGATATACACTATGGAGTTACACTTAGCTTTTCACCCCCAACGACAGCTGAGAAACTCTCCTTTCCCCCAGCTCACACAGAATGAATTCTATGTGCACACTTCGGGGCGTGTCTGCTGAGAGAGAAGATACTCCCTGCTGGGAGAAGAAACACGCCCCTCCATTTCATAAGCTCTGCTTAGCAACCAGTATACATGGCTGCCAAATGATGAAACGAAATACTCCTTTAAGTTGAATTTGTATGTAAGTGGGAACAGGTAGATTTATTAAATGTAACTCCAGCACAAAAGGTGTTTTTTTAGTTTTGGATAGTGCAGGAAGGTGTTTACATTTGTTTTGTGCCTGTGCCACTGTTTTAAAAAGATTTCACCTCTTTTGCTGGGTGTGGAAAGCTGGAACTTGTCGTTCCACAGCTACTATCTGCTGTGGAACATAGAACTACAAGTGCCAGCATGTCCCATGGTCTCTGTTTGTAACTAGGGGACAGATGTAAGTTTGAAGGTGTAGTCGGGGGCTGAATGTATTTTGGAGAAGTTTTCTTCTGTCTCAATTTCTCAACTTTTTAAGAACACTTGTTTGCTGACAGTGAATGAAAAATATCTTTGCTTGGACTTGGAAAATATATTGTGCTTTATTTTTTTTTTACAACTTTGAATAAACATTTTTAATATTGATATTTTATTAAATGTTTTAAAAGGGGTTTTCTCATTACACGCTTTTGCAAAATTTTAGCTGTTGATCTCTGTTACGCTTCAAATCCAGGGGTGGGTCTCTTCTCTAAATAGGCGTGCCTAACCTGCCAGGAGGCGGGTCTCCCCTCACTGAAGAGTTGTGGGCATCATCATTTTGTGTGAACAGTGGAAGGAGAGGCTGTCAGCTCTGTAACGGAAAAACCACAGCAGGGGGTCTGCAGAGCTGTCAGCTCCAGGCTGCACAAGCTCCTTGTAACTAGAACACCTGCGTTGCTTTAAGCAGTTTATACACACAGCCTGAACTGATGGAACAAATAAGAGAAATGCACGCTGCCCCTCCCCCCCCCCATGATCAGGCCGAAGGTAGAGGGGGAGCAGAGTGTATAAGGTTGTGTTATATGGCGGGAGAGCAGTGTATAAGGCTGTGGCATATGGGGGAAGAGCAATGTACAGTATAAGGCTGTGTTATAAGGGGGGGAAAGCATTGTATAAGGCTGTGGCAGGGCCGGACAAGGCATTTTGGTGCCCTAGACAAGTACAGCCAATGGCGCCCCCCCCCCCTTGCTACCCCAAAAAATGCCCCCCCTCTACACTAATTCCTCTCACCCTGCGCCAGGTCCTGTCACTAATTTTCTGCGTATCCCACATAGCTCCCGTCCATCTTCCTCAGCAGTCACTGCACAATGAAAATCAGCCTTGACAAATTTGCTTTTTCAAAATCGCTCCCCTCCGTATGACAGTGTAATACCCTAATAACAGTAGCCAAATAATCCACCGATACATGGAGCAAATCTACCGGACGAATGATTGTTACTAAAAACTACAAAACCAAGCCCCAAAACTATTACTACTTAAGGATCAAATAATCCTGCCAGACCCTGACCGAACGTGACCCCACATGTGACATCAGCTGTACACAGCTCTGATTACATATACACTCCGCCATACAGTGACCAGATAGTGGTAGATACTAGTTGTATGTAGACTCTGCAGACATATAAGTGATTACACTGCAGTTACATTTAGTGACTCATCGGAGACATCATTTCTGATCAGCGTCGTTCACTTTCCCTTTTCTTCTCCATCCGGTTCACACCTTCATGCTGATTGCTCCCGGCCAATACTCGTCCCTGCAGATTTGGTCACAAATGTCTTGGAATCCTCACCTTTCCAGTTAGACAGGTATATAGATATGCCTCTCAGTCAGGCAGGTATATGTATATTGTCCCCTTAGACAGGTAGGTAATTTAAATATAGGGGCACACAGGCAGGTATATGATATATGGGCCCTCTCAGGCAGGTATATAGATATAGGGTCACTCTCAGGCAGGTATATAGACATAGGGTCCCTCTCAGGCAGGTATATAGATATAGGGGCACTCAGGCAGGTATATAGATATAGGGTCATTCTCAGGCAGGTATATTGATATAGGGGCACTCAGGCGGGTATATAGGGGCACTCAGGCAGGTTATATAGCTATAGGGGTTCAGGCAGGTATATAGGGGCACACAGTGCAGGTATTTAGCTATAGGGGCTCAGGCAGGTATATAGCTAGGGGCCACAGGCAGGATATGGAGACTCAGGCAGGCATATAGGGGCCCAAGCAGCTGTATAGGGGCTCAGGTAGGCGTTATAGGGGCTCAGGCAGGCTATATGGGGGCTCAGGCAGGCGTAGGGGGGTCACAGGCAGGCGTATATGGGGCCACAGGCAGGCGTATGGGGGCCACAGGCTTATGCGGGCTCAGGCAGGCGTATGGGAGCTCATGCAGGCATATGGGGGCTCAGGCAGGCATATGGGGGCCACAGGCAGGCGTATGGGGGCCACAGGCAGGCATATGGGGGCCACAGGCAGGAGTATGGGGCCACAGGCAGGCGTATGGGGGCTGAAGCAGGCGTATGTGGGCCACAGCCAGGCGTATGGGGCCACAGGCAGGCATATGGGGACTTCAGGCAGGCGTATGGGGGTCAGGCAGGCAATAGGGGCCACAGGCAGGTGTATGGGGGCTCAGGCAGGCGTAGGGGCCACAGGCAGGCGTATAGGGGCCACAGGCAGGCGTATGGGACCACAGGCAGGCGTATTAGGGACCACAGGCATAGGACGTCTTGTATGGGGGCCACAGGCAGGCGTATGGGGGCACAGGCAGGGTATAGGGACACAGGCAGGATATAGGGGCCACAGGCAGGCGTATGGGGGCCACAGGCAAGCTATAGGGGCCACAGGCAGGCGTTAGGGCCACAGGCGGAGGGCCACAGGCAGGCAAAAATAACAACATTTATACTCACCTTACCTGCTTCCCGGTCGCACTCTCTCTTCGGTCCTTTTCAGTCCCGCGCTCCTCCGGCAGCTCCTCGGGCGCATAGCCAATGACGCACTGTGCGCCCCGGTGAGGCAGCGTCGCGAGGCCATCACTACATCGCGACGCTGCCAGCTGAGCCGCACGGGGCCGCGGCGGGTCCTCAGCGCTATGAGGACTCGGCGGCCCGCTGTGTCGGCCCTGCTGCTTACCGGAGGATCCAGCGATCCTCCAGTGAGCGGTCCGACACTGTCTGCGGGCAGGGCAGGGCCCCGCTCTCTGCTCCGCAGAAGCGTTCAAAGAGACCGCCGGCGCTTCAGGCTCATGGCAGCGGCGAGGTTCGGGGCCCTGCCTGCGCCCCTTAGGGATAGGCAGAGGTAGGGGCCCTAGGCATCGCCTCCTTGCCTACCCGTGTCCCCCCTTTGGGGCTGGGGTTATGGGAGGGGGGTGTTAAGGTTGTGTTATACAGGGGGAAGGAGTTTAAGGCTTGGATAGGGGGGGACTTTCAGTGACTTGATTTAGCCATTAGTGAATACCTTCTTTTAAAAGGGGCCCCGGGGGCACTCAGGTGTTTTCAAAACCCTTTGACCAAATTTATAATATCAAATCTATTATCAGAATATGACACAACATCTTACTCCTGATGTACAAAAACTCGGGAATAGGCACTTTTTTGATTCCCTTTTATTTGGCCCCCCATGATACATCTTTTTATCCCACTACTGTATTTCATTGTTTTCCGATAATTGGTTTTTTTCGCAAAAAAAATGTTTTAAAATAAAAAAAAAAGTTAAAACAATAGGTAATTTTTGTGAAGTTCCCCTTTTAAAAATTTTTTTTGTTTTTTTTAAAATTTCCATATCAAAAACCTGCATTTCCTTTGGCCACTAGGCCCAATAAAAGGGGCTCTTTCCCGTTTGTAAGTATTCTTGCATCTCCCCATTTCACAAGGGGATTACACGTAAGGGTGACCCCAATGTATATAGATACACGGGCGCCATCACAATATGGTGTCTCAGCCCCCCTCCGCACACTGACTTTTCCCCGCCAAAGTTTTCCCCAAAACATTTCCCCTAAAAAAGGACCACCCATTCAAAATGGGAAAAATGTAACAGCTCCCCCTCTCCCCCCCCCTGCACATGATTTTCCCCCCCCCCCCCCCCCCCCCCCCCCCCCCCCCGGTCCAGAGATGCCAGAAAACCCCCTTTAGAAGTCAATGGGTTGTCTGTTCACAGCCTCCTATGTCCGGGAAGCTGCAAAAAAGTATTCTCTAAATGATCTAAAAAAAAGCTCAGGCAAATGGCCCCCCCATAATCCCATAAGGCAAAAAATATAAGGTCTACAATTGAAATAAAAAGGGTGAAGCAGAAAATAATAATTCAATATCGGGTTTTTAAATTAGAAAAAAAAATAAATTTTTGGGGGAAAAGATTTCCCTTTAACCCTCTTCTCGCATTGGAGTCCCGGGTTTTCCTGGACCTCGCGGGGGACCAGTTGTATATTAAGGGGCCCCCTTTCTGCTCGCCACAGCTGGGTGAGTCCGGTCGCAGGGGATCAACCTCTTATTTTCGGAAACTATCTTGATAAGCACAAAAGGATGACAAAAGGGGGAGCCACTCTTCCTGGACAGGTCGGATGATTACAAAAGTTTGGGGCTGCCCCATGACGTCACCATGCCTGGCATTTCCCTGTGGGCATACGGGAAAAGTAGTAACACTCCCATAGAACCATACACAGCATTCACTGTTACTTCTCTCTATTGTTTTCAGTGATCTGGGGATAACTGATGGGCCCCCGTTCACCCCGGTTTTTCCCTGCCGCAATTTGGGCCGTACTGCGCCCCGGGTTTTTTGGGCCCCTTCTAGGGCCCCAAATTTCTGCGCAGAAAATTACGGAAATTTCCACTGCCCCTCATAGAGAACAGGGGAATCCGTCGCTCCTCCCCTGGGCAAATCCCCCGGGGGGGGAGAAAGTGACATGCACTTTATTTAAAGGCGCGGACGCCCGGGTAAGCAATGCAAGGTCTAGGGGGCCAAAAAGCGGCCCCCCCGCCGCGCCCCCCCCCCGGGGGCCAGCGTCCCCCCCCCTTATTCACGGCAAATTTGTGCGACAATACGGCGCACAAACCCGTGGGAAATAAGCCGTTGAACAGGGCCCAATACAATTCCTCTGTTGGGGGAAAAAACAAAAAAAAAAATGTAAAAAGAAAAAAAAAAGAAAAAAAAACCCCCACAAAAACAAAAAAATAAAATAAAAAAAAAACCACCCCCCCTTTTTCCCCCTTTACAAACGCCATTCCCCCCCAAAAAAAAAAAAAAAATAAATTCCAAAATACTCGTTAAGCCGATTTTTTTCAGCACAAAAAATGTGCTAAAAAATCCCTCCTCCCCTTATACTCGAGTCCCCCTGTCGGCGCTTGGGGTTGTTTCGTTTGGCCCAGGCTATAGGGTAAAAATGGGGGACCCCCAAAGGGACCTTTACAGCAAACCCCCGGAGAAAACCAGACGGGGCCGGCATTTCCCCCGGGGGCCGAGCGTTTGCCCGGCAAATCTTTTTCCCCCAATCCCGACTCCTTGGGAGCAAATACAGGGGGAAGATACCACTGCGGAGCAAGAAGGCCGCTCCCTGCCCCGCAGGGGACTCCGGGGGGCCGCAAGCAGACTCCCGCCGGCCCGGGGGTTTTTTTTTTTCCGGGGGCACAGGCAACGGTTTTCCTTTCATGCTGGCTCCCCGGCCCTTTTGACATCCCCCCTCTGGCCGAAAGAGGCGGGGAATCGGGGCGGGGGAGGGGGGAAGAAAGCGAGGGAGGGGGAGGGGCGGGGGACTGGGGAAAGTGTTTTATTTTTTTTGTTTTTTTTTAAACCTCCTATCCCCTATTTTTAGGGACATATACTGCCTTACCGGGCCTTTTAAAGGGGACATATACCCCAAATCCCTCCCTTTTGGGGACTTTTTACCTCCCTATCCCCCTGCCCTTTTCCCTCCCTTTTTTGGGGAACTTATACCCCTATTTACCCGCCTAAAACCTGCCTTTATGGACTTTATACCCGTCTATACCCTACCTAAAAGGGACATATACCTCCTATACCTCCAAATGAAGGACATATACTCCATACCCTTTTCCTAAAAAGGACATATACCCTCCCTTTTCCTCCCTATGGGGACATATACCTGCCTTTTACCCAACCTAAAAGGGACATTTTTCCTCCTTTAAAACCTGCCTGGGGGGACATTTTCCCCTCCTTTTAAAAACCCTACCTTTTGGGACGATAACTGTCTGAAACCCCTGCTTTTTTACCTGCCTAGGGGGGAATTTCCCTGCCTATAACTGCCTTTTTGGGGCATATAACTCCCTAAAAGCCAAAGGGGGGACATTTACCTGCCTATCCCCTCCCTTTTATACCTCCCTTTAGGGACATAAAACCTGTCTAAACCCCCCTAGAAAAAAATATCCCCCCCCCCCCCTTTTTACCCAAATAAAAAGGAATATACCTGCCTATACCCTACCTAGAAGGACATATCCCAGCCTATTCCTCCCTAGGGGAAAACATATCCCTCCTATACCCTACCTAGAAGGACATTTTAACCTGCCTAAAACCGCCTATGGGGCCATTTTCCTCCCTTTAACCTCCCTAAAAGGGGAAAAGGATAAAGGCCCTTAACCTGCTTATCCCTGCCTAGGGGGGGAACAAAACCTGCCTTTTTAACTCCCTATGGGGGATTTTATAACCCCCCTTTTCCCTTTCCTTTTGGAGGCCAAAAAACCTGCCAACCCCCTATACCTGTTTTAAAGGACATAAAATGCCCTAAAACCCTCCCTAGAAGGACTTTAAAACCTCCTAAACCCTAAAAAAAAGGGACATATCCCTCCCCTTTACCCTTTCCTAGAAGGAAAAAAACCCTCCCAAATCCTGCCAAAGGGGGGTTTAATACCTGCCTAAATGCCTATGGGGGACATTTTAACTCCCTATCCCTTTCCAGGGAGGAAAAACCCTTTGCCTATAACCCCCCTATGGGGGATATTAAATTTTGCCTTTTCCTGCCTAGGAAATTTTTATTGGTATCCATTTTTTTTTTTTAAAAATTAACCGTAAGCCGTTTGAAATTTTCCACCCTAGGCTTTTACAAGTCAAAAAAGTTTTTTTTTTGGCAAAAGTAGGTGCCTCGGTTTATACTCGGGTGGGCTTATACGGTAATAATATTTGGTTTAAAAGGGCCTTGTGCGAAACCCAAACCAAACCCTTTTAAAAATTCGTAAATTTAATTAAACCCGCACATAAACCCTTTAAAAAATCACAGAATTGCGTTTTTTTTGTTCACCCCCACTCCCACATAAAATAGGTTTAAAAAGCGATCAAAACTCTTATAAACCCCAAAAAGGGGATCCCAATGAAAAAATTGGGGGTTCATCCCAAAAAAAAACCCTTACACAGCTTGTATACAGAAAAAAAAAAAAATTTCCCTGGTTTCTCAAAACAGTGTTCAAAAATATTGTTTTACACAATAAAAAAAATTTTTTTTTTTAAAAGCCTTAAAAAAAAAAAAAAAATATATATTTTGGGGTTCCCCAAAAAAACCCAAGAGAAAAAACTAACTAGCAGGGATACGGGAAACGGGAGGGCTTTTAAAATAAAAAAAAAAAACAAACCTGGGGAATCCCAGTATGATCTTTACCCTGGCTTCCAAAAAAACAGTTTTTAAAAAAAGCCATAAAAAAACCCCCTTTGTCCCCCCAAAAAATTATCCCAAATTTAAAAAACATTCCCATCCGCAAAAAACAACCCCTACACGCCCCAGTACCAAAGAAAAATAAAAATTATGGCTCTCGGGAACGGGGCGGTGATGAAAAAAATGTTTTTTTCCCTTTTTTTTAATAAAATTTTTTTCATTTGTAAAAGCCGGTGAAACAAAAAAAATATAAAAATTTGGGGAAACACTGTAATCATATAAACCCTGCTGATTTAAAGGGCTATAATTCTTTGTATACTGCACGGTGATTGCTGAAAAAAATTTAAAAAACCACTCTAGGATTGCTGAAATTTTTGTTCAAAATCCTCACAAAACCCTTAATAAAAAGCGAAAAAAGCGTCATATAAAACTCCAAAATGGTACCTAAAAACGTAAACTCATCCCCGCAAAAAACAACCCCTTAAAATCACTCCATAACAAAAACTAAAAGTTCTTCTGTCGGACTATAAAGACAAAAAAAAAAAACACAATTTTTTAAAAAGAAATTTCTTTTAAAGTAAAATAATAAAACTTTATAAAACATATAAAATTTATATAAATTGAAATTTGAAACCGACCCCCTAAAAATTAAAACCTTTGTCATTTATCCGACACCGACGCTGTAAAATTGAAGCACAAAAAAAAAAAGGGGGAAACCTGCTTTTTTCCCCCCCTTTTTCAGGCCCAATGCTGAAAGAAAACCTAGGGAACCCACCTGGCGCCCTTTAATACAAAAATACACCCCCCTAGAAGAAATCCATGAGGGGTTTGAATCTAAAATGGGGTCGACTTCGGGAAAGGGTTTCCCCCCCTGTTCTGGAACTTTGGGGCTTTCCCTTAGGGCCCCCCCCCAAAATTCGCTTTCCCCAAAAGCCAAATACCCGTATCTCCCTTGTACGCCCCGCCATCCACCCAAACACAGTTTACACCCACATTTGGGTATTCCCGAATTTTAAAAAAAAAATTGGGCGTAAAAAAATTTGGGGGAGTTTTTTTTCCAGGTTTTCCTTGTAAAAATGAAAAAATTTTCCAGAAAAAATTGCAAAAAGTTGAAAAAAATTAATTCTTGCATTTTCGGGCCCCTAACACTAAAAAAATTTTGTAATCACCGAAAGGGTGATATACTAACTGCCCCTGGATATATTTCTTGGGGGTTGTGGTTTTTCCCAATATGGGGGTTTTTTTGGGGGAATTTTTATTAAGTTTAGCCCCTGGGGTGTAATTGTAATAAAAAAGGGACCCCAGTTTCCCTTTAGGTCCTCCTATTCTGGGGGCTTGGGGTTTGGGGGGCCAAAAAGCGAACGGGGGCCCAAATTTATCCAAAAACTCTGAAAATTGTAGAATTGGGGGAATAAATTGGGGATTTTGAAACTTCCCGGTACATCTACGGGTTTTCAGTAAATAATGGAAAAAAAAACTGAAAAATCTTCGGGAAGGTAAAATTTTTAAAAAATTTTCCCCTCCACTTTGCTTTAAATTTTTTGTGAAACGCCCTAATGGTTTAAAAAAAACTTCTTTTTAAAATGTTTTTTTTTTAAATCCCTTTAAGGGGTGTTTTCTTAGATAAAGTCATTTTTTGGGGTATCAAAACCCCCTTAAAGTCACATAGAAAAAACGGGACCCTAAAAAAAAAATGCAAATTTTCTTAAATTGGAAAATTTCCTACTAAATTTCTAGCCCCCCAACGTCGTAAAAAAAAAAAGACATTTAAAAAAAGATGGGAAAATTACTGTAGACATTGGTTTGATCTAGTTTATAAACTATTTTGAGGGGGAATAACTTATTGTCATACATGCAACATTTTTGGAAACTTTGAAAATTTTTCCACATTTTTCTCAATATTTTTAAATTTTTTTCAAACAAACAAAAAATTTTTATACCATAAAATTTTTACTAACTTTAAAAGCACAAGGGGTCCCGAGAAAAAAATCTCTGAAAACACATGGGAAGGTTTAAAAATGTCAGAAAGTTTTAAACTCACCCTTTAAAATGACCCCAAAGACAGATTTAAAAAATGGGACTCTGTCAGAGAGGCCAAAACTGGCTCCGGCGGTTTAAAGGGGTTTTTTTTCTGTGAAACACCTGGTGGGGTTTAAAAAACTTCCTAAAAAGCTGTTTTAAAAACTTTAAGGGGTTGTTTTCTTAAAGGATCATTTAATGGGGGGTTTTTAACATCCCGGCCCCTCAAAGTCACATCAGAACTGGGGTTGGGGCCCTAAAAAAAAAAAGTTTGCAAAAAAATTTTTTTGAAAAATGAAAAAAATTTTCCCACTGAAATTTTTAACCCAAATAATGTTTTTTAAATCAAAGGGTTTTTTAAAAAAAAGATGCCAAAATGCCTTTGAATATACATATAATGCTAGTTATAAAAAATTTGGAGTGGAAAAACTTTTTTACAACCCAAAATTTTTCAAAATTTTTACATATTTTTGAAAATTTTTCCCAAATAAATAATAAAATAATTAAAAATAAAAATAATAAAAAAAATAATAATAATAATAAATTTAAAGGGTTGTTTTGGACCCAAAAAATTTTTCAGTAAAAGAAAGCACAATTTTTCATGAGGAAAAAATTCTCTGGGAAACACATAATAAGTAAAAGTGGGCCCAAAAAATTTTTTCCCAAAATTTAAATGGGCCAGGCCAAATTTAAAAAAAAGGGGTCGTCAGAAAAGGCCAAAAATCTGGCTCCCGGGGGGACGGGGGGTTTAAAAACTTCGTTGGCTTTTTTTTTAGGGGGTTTTTTTAAAAAATTTAAAGTCTTTTCTTTGGTACAGTAAAATAAATACTGCCACTGGGACAGATTACTATAAAATTTGTTTTGTTGTGTATCCCGTTTGCTTGACATTTTTTTATTTTTACAGAAGTTTGTTAATTTTCATTTTCTGCTTGACATTTTACTCAAATTTCCAAAACAAAAACTTCCAAAATTGGGAAAAGCGGTGGTGAAAAACCCCTTTGGGGCAAAGTTTCCTCTATTCCCTGTTTTTCTACAGGGGGAAATTGCAAAATTTGGGGTTTTTGTATACTTCTTTTTTTGGGTCTTTCCTCCCATGCCGTTTCTGTAAACGTTTTTATAATGGGGTGGTTTTCCCCTTTGGGAAGTATTTTTTTTATAAATATTATCTGCCCGCAGGGCTGACTTAAAGAACCTCATTTTTCTTCAAGCACTTTTCTATAGCTAGTTGAGGGACTTTTAAAACAAGTTTTTCAAAATTTTGAAAGTGGGGAAAACAGGAATGAAAAAAGGGGGGTTTCCATAGCGCCCCTTGGCAAAAAAATTTGCCCTGGACACGCCCCTCTGTTGGTGTACCCAAAGGGGCCCCCCCAAAAAGCCACCCCCATCCACCTAACTGCATAACGGCCCCTTTTGGGAAAAAGCCAGGTAAGCCCCCTCTAGCCCGGTATGCCCCCCTTGTAGCCAGGATCCCCCCTTTTACCGGGAGGCCCCCCTTTTACCAGGTAGAGCCCCCAAAAGACCAGGGGAGCCCCCCAAAGTACCAGGTAGAGCCCCAATGTTTGCCAGGGTTTGAGGCCCCCAAAGTACCCCGGTAAGGGCCCCCAAAGAGCCCAGGAAAGGGGCCCCAAAAGTAGCCATTTAAGGGGCCCCCAAAAAAAGGCCGGGAAAGGGGCCCCCCCAATTTAAGCCGGGTAAGGCCCCCCAATTTTCCGGGTTTAAAAGGGCCCCCCAAATTTTACCGGGGTAAGGCTTCCATTTTTAGCCAGGTAGGGGCCCCCTTGTAGCCGGGGAAAGGGGCCCCCCATTGAAACCAGGTAGGGGCCCCCCATTTGCCCCCCATAAATCCCCCCATTGTAGCCAGGTATTTCCCCCCTTTTGGTTTTGTCAGGTATTTCCCCCCTTTGGGTTGGTTTCGGGTATTTTCCCCCCTTTGGGTTTTGTACCCATTAATGCCCCCCTTTTAGTTTCATAAAAATAAAATAAAAAAAGCCACTTCCTCACCAGGTCCCGGGCCCCCGCTCCGGACTCTCCCGGCCGACTCCTCACTCCCCGGGGGAGGGAGTGCACCCGGGCCCCGCCCAATGACTTATGTACAGGCACACCCCCCGGGGCAGTAATACGGGGGGAGGGGGGGAACGTTTCCCTCCTGCCTTCCCCCCCCGCAAGGGAGTCGCGGGGGGGTAACGGCCGCTTTCACCCCCTGTGGAACGGCCCGGCGGCCCCGGGAAGTGGGCCCCTGACCTACTCCCGGCGCCGGCCCATTAAAAGAACCCCCCTCCCTGTGGTTACTTTGAGTTTCTGATTGCCTAGGGGGCCCCTTTTGGGTTCGCTTAGGGGGCTCTGTTTGGTCGCTAGGGCCCTCTTTTTTGGGTTTTTACTAGGGGCTCTAAATTGGGTTTTGCTAGGGGTCTGTTTGGGTTGCAAATCGCTGATTGGTTGCTAGGGGGCTTGTTTTGGTCGCTAGGGGCTCTGTTTGGTTTGGTTTCAGCTATTGGTTGCAGGGGTTTGGATTGGTTGAATTGGCCCAACTGTCCCAGCCAAAAGGTCCTCCATCACAATACCACCCAAAGGATGTCCCCAACAACTGCCCCAGCCAGAGGGGCCCCCAAATATACAGTCCCCGGGCCAAGAGTGCCTCCATATACGGGCCCCACCAGAGAGTGCCCCCCATCACCTGCCCCCACCAGAGAGTGCCTCCATTTTACAATACCAGCCCCCAGAGTGCCTCCTTAAACTGTCCCAGCAAGAGCCCCCCTCCATTTTCAGAAACTAGCCAAAGAGTGCCTCCACAAATGCCCCAG
The DNA here is from genome assembly GCA_025379985.1 of Phyllomedusa bahiana. NCBI lineage: Eukaryota > Metazoa > Chordata > Amphibia > Anura > Hylidae > Phyllomedusa > Phyllomedusa bahiana. The sequence continues at coordinate 14,979 of JAODAL010015024.1, forward strand.
CCAAAGTGCCTCCTTTCAACGGGTCCCCCCCCAGAAAAGTGCCCCCCATCAACTGCCCCAAACCAAGAGTTCCTCCATCAACTGTCCCAGCCGGGAAGTGCCTCCATCAACTGCCCCACCCAATATTGCCTCCATCTAAAAATACCACCCAAGATTTCCCCTCCTCTACAATACCAGCCAGAGATGCCTCCATAAATTTGTCCCATCCAGAGAGTGCCCCTATCAAACTTCCCACCCAGAGAGTGCCTTTCCTTTCAACTTTTCCCACCCAGAGAGTGCCTCCAAAAAACCTTCCCCAGCCAAGAGTGCCCCCAAAAAAAACTGCCCACCCAGAGAGGCCCCCCATCTACAATACCAGCCAAGAGTGCTCCATCACAGTACCACCAAAGTCCTCCATCTACAGTCCCCAGCCAAGGGGTGCCCCCAAATAAACTCCCCCACCCAAAGAGAGTGCCCCATAAATGTCCTACCAAGAGTCCCTTTCCATCAACTGCCAAACCAGAGAGGGGCCTCCATCAATTTGCCCCCAGCCAGAGAGTGCCTCCATCTACAATCCCGCCAAGATTCCCCCAAACCAACAATACCAGCCAGAGAGTGCCTCCATCAACTGTCCACCAGAATCCCCCATAAACGGGTCCCACCCAGAGAGTGCCTCCAATTCGGGGGACAAACCACCCACGGGGGACAAGTTTATCTACGGAAAAACCCCACCCACGGGGATCAGTTTGTGATCTAAAAAAACTATCTTTTTTTTCCCCCCTCATTTATCGAAATTTCCCCAAACCTCCCTCACACTTACTGTTCCCCCCAAAACCCTCCCCGGGGAAATGAACTCTACATCTCCCCCTTTGGCTTAAAAACCCTTTCACCCCTTTGTCTGCTGCCACCAACCCTTCCCCCACCTTTAATTTGCCCCCCGTACCAAAAAAACCCTTCAAACAAACAGTCTTTTCCTACTCCCACCTCTCCCCCCCTCACTGCTTTTTGGGTTCGGGGGACATATCCCCCAACCCGGGGCCCCCCAGCTTTTTCCCCACCATATTTTCCCGGGCCTCCTCGAAAAAAATTCCCCACTAAAAATTTCCCCCCAACCTGATCCTTCTCCCCCTGCCCCCCCTTTTCCCTCCCCTTGGGCTCTCGGGAAAATGCACGGTCTGTATGCAAAAAAAACTCTCATAAAAATACATAATTGTTCATCTCCCCAAAATTTACTCTTTTTGGGCCTGAACTGACCCGGGCTCCCCTCCTCCGACACGGTCTCCCCCCGCCCCTCTTTTTTTAGGGGCCTCCAATTTTCCCACACTCCCTTCCCCCGGTAACAAGCATGGTGGGGGTGTGGGCCCCTCCTGCGACCCCTCCCCTTTTTCCCCGTTCCACCCTCCCTTCCCTCAAAATCTTCTCCTTTGAGGTGCACTCTGTCCCCATTTTAACCCCCCTCCGACCCCCCAAGTGACTGTTTTTACCGACCGCCGGGGCCCTGTCATTTGTTTTTTCAAGTCACTTTGTTTTCCGGGCTTCTCCATTTTCCCTTTCCACCGACTTCTCCACTATCATCAGGGGAGCCCTTCTTTTTATCCCAATCAAACCACCCCCCACCCCTGTTTCCCCAAACCCAAACTCCTTTCCATTTGGCTCCCCTTTGACCTTCCCGTGTGACCTCAGGAGCCAAACCAAAAAGGGGGACCCCACACGGGAAACCTAAATCTTCACCCGCCACTCCCCCCTATCTGATTTCCCTCAAACTCCCCCCACCCCATATCAAACCCAAAAAATTTGTTTACCTTTCCAAACCCCTCCACCCCACCTGCTCCTCCCTTTTTCTATCCCAAAACGACCCCCCAGGGAAACCCACAAAGCCTCAAAAACCCCTTTTCCCCTCTCTCTCTTCTTAACCTTTTCCACTATCTCCCCCATTTAATGGGCCCCCGACGCAGCCCCCCACTTTCCCACAACCAACAATCTTTATCCCCTTGACTCATTTATCCTCTCACACACCCCAGGGAAACCCCCAAAATCCCAAAAACAAAACCCGGCCCCACAGACTCCACTAAAAACTGAGGGGGGTGCTTCCGAGCTGCCCGAAACCCCCTGGGAAAAAAACTCACTCCACTGATGACTTTGCCTTATTTCAAACAAATCATGCAGACATTTAATCCGCACTTTGCCTCCCGCCCAAACCCGGGCTATTTCCCCCACTCTCATATCCTTCCCTTGTCCCCCAAAACCCCCGGCAATTATTCAAAACCCTTAAAATCTCTTCTCCATCCACCAGCCCCCCTCCCCCCCCAAAAAAACCCCCCTTTCATAGAAACCCCTTTGCCATTCCCCTTCCTTCCCAAAAATCAACCCCATCAGAGAAACTTCCCGCAGTCCCCCCCAAACCCTCCCTTTCCCTTCAAATCCTTTTTTCCCCCTTAACTTCTTTCCCCCATTTACTCAAAGACAACTCTCCTCTTTACTGTCCCAATTCCAACCTAAATACCTGTATTTTTGATCCACTGCCATCACACCTATCCCTGACCTCAGTGCTCCATCATCCCAAACCCCCACCCATCTCTTTTAACCCATCATAAAAATCTGGGATCTTCCCCCTTTCCCCCTTTAAACATGCTACTATGACTCCAATCCTAAAAAAAACAACCCCCTTTACCCCTCTTCTCGCCCCCAATTCGCCCCATCCCCATTGCTCCCCTTTTTCTTCCCCAAAATCCCCGACAGGGACGCTATCTTTAGCTGCCTCCCCCTCTCCTCCAACTCTCTTTTTGACCCACTACAATCGGTTTCTGACCCCCCCACCCCTACCCCGGGGAAACCGGGCCCCAACCAAAGTCACTAATGACCTAAATTAAAGCCTCATGCCCCTACTCTGTGATCCCCTCCTAACCCGTCCTCTGCCCTTTGGGCACTGGTTTGACCATTCTCCCCCTCTACAAAACCTTTTTCCTCCCTCGGCCCTCACGGACTTTGGCTCTTTCCTGGGATCTCCCGACCTCACTGACGGACTTTCCCCGGACTTCAAATTTTCCCTCCAAACCCCCTCCCCCCGGGCCCTTCCCCTCTGTTGGTTTTCCCTCAGGGGCCCTTTCCCGGTCCCCTTTTCCTTCTCTATCTACACTCTTGGCCCCCGGGCAGCTCATAGCCCCCACAAAGGCCCTTTCCTTTCCACCTGTTTTCTGATGACCCCCCAACTCCACAACCCTGGCCCAGATGTTTACCTCCCCTTCTTTTCCCGGGTCCCGACTGTCTATCCTTCCCTTTCCTCCTTTTTCTCATCCCCTCCTAAAACTAAATTGGGAGAAAACAGAAACTCATCATCTTTTTCCCCCAAACCAACTCCCAAACCCCCCCCCTTTTCTTTCTATCTCAGTCAAAGGGTCTTAAAACTTTTACCTTTCCCCCAAGCCCCTGTCTTGGGGTTTAAACCCTTGGGCTTCCCCCCATCTTCAAAACCCCCACATCCAAACCCTCCCTTTTGCTCCGCCTCCATCGAAAAAATCCTCGCATTTCCCCCTCATTCCTCAAAATTTGACAAATAAAAAATCGGGGCCATGCCCTTGTTCCCTTTTCCCCCCCTTTAAATACTGCAACATCCTTCTCAGTGGCCTCCCAGCTTTGCACCCCGCTTTCCCCCCCAATCCCCTTTCCTTTTAAATCTGCTGGCCGTCTTACCCCCTCCCCTCCTTCCCATACACTCCCGGCCCTATTCCCCCCTGCCAATCCCTTTACTGGGGTTCCCCCTTGCCCACGAATTCATTTTTAAGTACAAAAAATGACCTACAAGGGTCTCCATGACCTTTCCCCTCCCCTACATCTCTGCCCCAATTTCCAAATAAACTCCCCCCACACACTCTCCCCCCCCCTTTACAGGACCCCCTCCTCTGCCCCCTTATCAGCTCCTCACACAACTCTCCAAGACCCCTTTTCCCCCTGTTCACCCACACTCTGGAACCACCCGCCCCAAAAACATTTTAACCCCTCCTTCCCCCTTTCACCACTTCAAAAAACAACCTAAAAAACCCCCTTTCTTTAGACTTGCCCAAACCCCCTTTCCCAAAAATTGTCACTACTTCCTCCACAACATTTCTGCCCCTCACCCCCCTGTCTTTTTTCCCCCCCCTTGTAGATTGTAACCCTCGCGGGTAGGGTCCTCTCTTTCCCCCGTCACCAATTGTCATTAATTTAATTATTTTTGGGACTCATTTGACCCATGTAATGTATTAAACCCCCCGAAATTTCAGCGCCCTGGAATCAAGGCCTTTTTTAAAAAAAATAATAATAATAATGGGGCCCAAAAAATACAGTTTACTCCTAGGGCAGTTTTCATACCCTTTAAAACCCCTAATCTGTCTTTTCTCACAACAAAGCAAAATTAAAAAACCCCAATTAATTTTTTTAATAGTCTTTTATTTACCTTTCCTACAAAGTCACCATCTAATCTTACGGTTAATTTAAAGGTTATAAATTGTTATTCATTACTAGGGTTCTCTGTTTGAGCTGTTATTTGTCTGTTTCATTTTCTTTAATATCTATCGGTGGGGGTTTTGGGGTCACAGGAGGCCATGGGACACCGGGAAACTTTAGGTTCTGGGAAAAAGCACTATAGCATCGGGTTCTCCTTCTGCGGGGACCATAGGGGTAGAGCACCTTCCTGCTACGTTGGTGGGGGGTCGGCACAGAGGTGCGGATTTTTCACGGTGGGACAAACTTTGCTTGCACAGTGCAGCGTTGGAATGTTGGGTTTTCCAAGCTGAATGGGGGTCCATTTCAGGGAGGGGGAACACTTTTTTTCTTACAAGGCTTGAAGGAGGGAGGGTTTATTACAAAATCCTATTCAAAATTACCCGGAGCGCCCTTGGCGGGAGGGCGAGCGCGGCGCTTATTTTCTAAGCATTTTAAAAATTTCCGGCCAGAGGACAGGAAAGAGTCTTTTTTTTACAAGGTTTCAATTTGGGGGTATCTTGGGAGTGCAGCTCGTCAGCCATAAAAACCCCCTCCCACCCCACCCCGGGGTCACACCACAAATGTGTTGAAGGGCAATACTGGGCATCCCTCATCCGGGAGGAGAAGGGACGGCTTTCGTTGCAAGTGGGCTTTGGGTAAGCGCAGGCTATTGAGCCTCCCTCGAGGTCCCCCCCTTTCACTCCGGGGTCCAGTTGACCAACGGGAACAAAACTGTCAGGGGGACCCCCCGGTTCCCACATGCGAGTTTTCAGCTGCTTTTCATTTTGGAACTAATCCTATTTTTTGGGGACGTTTGGCCCCACGTTGTTGTTAAATGGTGGAGGAAGTCTTTGTGGTGCAACTGGGATTCATGAAGTTTCATAGGTTTTCAATAGTTTGTAAGGGGCTAAAATAATAAGATAACTAAGTAGGCCATCTAAAGTTCAGCCTGTTGTGCTAATGGTTGGGTTTGGATTCAAGGGAGGGAAGGGGCTAAAACAAATACACCCATTGTAGGTTAGAAAGCAATTTGCCTCAATTTTAGGGAAAAATATTCCTTCTGGACTCCATATCTGGCATTATGGGTATTTTTTTCCCATGGATCACATGACCCGCTCATGTATGGCACGGTGGGCTCGGCTTATCTGGGTTTATTGATTGCTTTTGATCGGGCATCAATGGATTATGTATAATTTATATCACCCTTTTTGAATCGGTTAATAGTATTCACCATGACAAATAGGTACAGGTTTGGCAAGAGAATTCCATTTAGTCCCTCAACTTGCTCTTACCAGTTAAAATGAATTTTTTTCCTTTCTTATGTTTATGTAGAAAAACTTTGTCGTTCCTCAAAGGACGTTAGAAGGTTTCCCCCTTGTTTCTAGGATTTAAACCAAGGCCCTGTGTTATTAATATAAAATCTTGGGTGAGGGATCTTCTATATTGACCTTTGGGGATTGTTATTTTAAAAACATTATTTATTATGTCACCCCCGAAGCCTTCCTTTTCTTCTAAACTTAAAAATAACCCTAATTCTTTGTTCTTCTTTCTGGGTATTTAAGTCCCACCCAGGGTCATTTTTTATTATTTTTTTGTTGCCGCTTTGTACCCTGTTCAAACTTTTATCAATGTTCTTTTGCCTGTGCCAATGGTGCCCAAAAAATAATGTTTACCCAATATTTCATTTGGTTGTGGTTCTATACCATATTGGACTTGGGGAATATGGAGATATAATATATCTTATTTCATGGTGCTCTATGGGCCCCTTTTTAATGGCACCCCATTGGATTTTTCATTTTTGCTTTGGCTGCTGCTGGCCTGACCATTGGGCTGCTACAATAAAAGTTTTACCTGTCCACCAGGAAATTCCCCAAAAGTTCCTTTTTCTCCAATTGTCACTTTTTACCCAGTGTTTTTTCATTTTTAAATTGTAATCATGTAATGGGATTTTCCGTTCCCCAATGTTTGCATAAATCATTGCATTTTATCAGGGTTTTTTAACATAATTCTGCCCATTTCCACTTTTGGGCCCAGGCCTCCCAAAATTAATGCCAGAAATTCCTTTGTAATTAACATATTATCCTCTATTGTGTTTGATTTACCTTTACAAGAGGCTGTTAGGTATCGTCTGCCAAAGATCGTTATTCTTCTGTTGTATTCCCTGTGTAAAAATTCAATTAAATGAAAAAAATGTCTTTAAAGAGGGGGATTAGGGGGGGGGCACAATACTGGGACCCTTGTGGGTATGAACCCCCCCATAGTGTTAAAAAAACAGCCAATCCAGTCTTTGGGCGTTATGCTGTCTTTTACCGTTAATTCAACCCGTTTGGTTTTTTCTCTAATTCAGTGAAGCCAGTTTTACCTTAACCCAACTTTGCCCCACACATTTTTTCACCCCAGTCCCAATGCCTATTCTCATTTATTTTTACCAAAAACCTTTTTATTGTTGGGGCCACAGTATCAAAAATAGTCTTTAAAAAATAAAAATCTAGGATATTATGTTATCCAAATGCTTCAAACCCGATCCTGGTTAAGCACTGGGATCTTCCTAATTAGGATATAAGTGATTGAGATTAAGTCTGGGACAGGAACCGATCCTTCATCTGATAAACCCCAGGGATGGGGACGGCGTTATGTGGGTGGGTATTGTAAGTTGTTCTATCGATAGGTCTGGTCTGACAAACACCAGGGGACCATGGGTAGGCGGAAGGGTAGGGGCGAATCTGCATAGGGGCGCCCGCTTTCATCCCTCAGGGCCAGAATAAAAGGGGGGGCGCAAGGAGGCATGGAAGTGGGCTGAAGCTGAAATTTTTTCCATTTTTGGTGGGGGGCACTTTATGCCTTATTTTTGGCCAGGGGGGCCACCATAGGGGAAAATATCATTGTCCCAAGCCCTGTTTAATTATTATTAATTTTTATTGGTTTCTGGGCGCTTTTTTTGTAACATGTTGAGGGCGGGTACTTAAATAAATTAGTCAAAATACAATTACCAAAAGTGGGGGGGGACAACTAAGTGACTAACAACTGGGTTAACTGAGGGGGTGAGGTACGGGGATGTGGGCCCTTGGGGGCCCGCGGAGGGCCTTACCAGTCTAACAGGGAAGGGATGGGGATGGAGTACAGGGAGGTGGGAAAGGGGCCCAGGAACAATTGGTTTGTGGGATGGGTGGTAAGTCAGTGCAACACGGGGTTAAATGTTGTGCTATAGGCAATCCTGAAGGAGAGGAGGTTTTCAAGGGTAACTTTTTTTGGGAGGCTAGTTGAGAGAGGGGGAGGGAGTCCTGGGATTGTGGTTTTTGGGGGGTCCAGTGGTGTTGTGCCAAGAGTTTTGGGGGAAGCATGTGGAAAAAAAAAAGTCTTGGGAGGATGGTTGTGTGAAGGGAGATGGATAAGGGGAGGAAAGGCAGGGAGAAGAAAAGGTCCTGTTTGAGGAGGCGGAGAAGTGCTGTTTGGAAGGGGAGGTGGTATTCTGGAGATTATGGTTGGGAAAGAATGTAATGGAGGGGTAAGAGGTCATTGGGGGCAGAGGCCTTGTTTTGTTTTGTCTTAAGGTCCAAAAGGGTTAGTTAATTTGGACTGGATTCGCTCGGGCAAGCTACCATGGGGGGGGCAAGGAAGTGAAGGGATTGGCAGAGGGGGGGAGAGGCAGGGGAGTAGCGTTTGTACTGCACCATATATTCCCATTGTCTGTCAAGGGTAAAATAGGGGCGAATTTTAATTTCAGCTGCAAAATAGGAATGGATTTATTGGGTGGGTTGGTGTCGGTATTTCCTTCATTTTGACAAAAGGCGGGTATGGCGGCAGGTCGGTGTCAGTGGGGATTGGTGGGGCGCGGTGTAATTTTAAAAAAAACTTGCGCCTGTTGGTGGGAGAGGCGGGCAGTACGGCCACTTAGGAGGGACTGAAGGAAGTCCCCACTTTCTTTCACTTTCGCTGTGGTTGTGGGGGAGCGGGTTTTTTTTTTTGGGATGGTAGGTTAAAGGTTTGTGGGGTTTTAGGGCTTTGCGGTTTTTCCTTGGAGTTTTGGTAGGAATTGGGGGTCAAGCTATTGGTTGGGGGGCTTGATCCAGGGGGTCTTTGTTTCCTTGTCCCTGGTTGGGGCCTTGGCTTAGGGGCGGTTGTGAGGGTCCCTTGGGAGGTTCGGTGAACAGTGAGGTTTCGGGAGGGAACCATATTGGTGTCGGTCCCCAGGGTTTTTGTGGTTGGATTGAACGGTGGGTTGGGTCGTTGGCGATAGGTGTACTTGGGATGGGTGGTCTCGGGCAGGGCAGGGGGGTTCCCTGTGAGGGGAGGGCCGGATTTTTAAAAATGGGGCAATTTGAGTCCGGTGTGGCTTTTTGGTTTGCCCCTAGAGCTGGGGGGGTTTGATGGGATGGGGGTAAAAGGGAAGAGGACAAGAATAAAGGACTGCCAGGGCGGCACCATGTGCTGGCGAGGGGTAGTTGTTTTTTTTAGTCCTCCAAAGGACCTTTTCAGGCCCCCACAAGATTTTTGAGCTCTTGGTTGGCAGGTTTTTGGGGGCCTATTTCACCACAGGGAGTTTTATATATAAAACTTTCCCTTGTTCATACTGTGCAGTTTTCTATCGGTTGGGGTTCGGGACATTACCAAACTGATTTTACAACATGTAAAAAAAGAAAATTAAAAGGGGGGACAGGGAATAAATTGGGTTTTACACCTTTCAGCAGCTGTTCTACAGGCCAGAAATGCGCAGGCGGTTTTTTCCGTGTTATTAGGCCAGGTTGCTTCTGTAGATGGCTAGGGGCGCATTGTAGATTCAGAGGGGGGGAATTCTTGGTTAAAAGTTGTGGAGGGGACATTTTTTTTCGTTTTGGTTTGATTATGTATAAAAATTTGCTGCCCACGAGGGTTATACTTAAAAAAAAGATGGACGAGGCACTTCAATTTTCTTTAGGGAAAGCATGTACAAAAAATAAAAGGGTTGGTCCAGATATGACTTTTATAATTGGGAGGGGGGCTTCGTCACAGGTTAGGAGGTCAAAATTTTGGTGGAGATCCTCAGAGGGGTTTCTTTTTTGTTTCCACTTTTTTTTGTTGATGTCAGTTTTCCTGACAGCACGCGCATAATAAAAAAAAAAAAAAACTTTGTGGCACCATTATGTCGGGAAAATACTTTTAGTTTTGTCAAAATGTAATCAAGGGTTGTAGTCCGGAATTTTCAAATCCTTTGTACCTTTTGTTTCTGAAGACTGGGGAAGAGCTCCAGGAATTTAAAGGATAGGTTAGTTAAGAATTTAATTCCAAGTTCATCAAAAAAAACTACGGGCTGGGGAACACCAATACTTTTCTTTTTTGGGGTAAAAAATCAATTGGGATCAATTTTTTTCCTTTGTGCCTTTGGGTTGTGTTAGAAAACTTGCTTACGCATTATGCAAGAAAAAAACGGTATTAAACTTTTAATCCACGTGGGTTATGGTATTGTGAGGACTTTTTGAGACTGAAATTTTATCTCTCGGTTTGGTAGCTATTGGATGGGTTTGATCATACTTTCTAATGGTGGCCCATTGTAATTTTTTAATCTTATCGAGTAAGGAGAAACTACATGTGGAATTTGAAAAAACTAGATTAAAAAAACAAAAATTCACAGATATTTACAAATAAGTAAAGGAATCGCCTTTTCTTTTTCTTTTTGGATCTTGCCAGAGTTTTCCCCAAAGACACTTTTCTGAAGATGGGGGGACATTTTTGTGATGGGGGGGGGGGACCTCAGGATTGTATGGCAGTTTAGGATTAATGGTTCCCTATGGCCCTAAACGTCGCCGTGTGGAAGGGAGTAGGACAAAACCGCTTTCGGTCAAAAGAAGAAAGAGTTGAGGTGGGTTTTTTTTTTGGATAAACTTAAGAGGTCTCATTTGATAAAAAAAAACACCCCCTGGGGTTTTGGAATATTAATTACAAAAAATAAAATTTTTATTAAGGGTAATGGGGTTCAGGGATGGTGGGGGCTTGTCACTTTATTCCCATTTTTTATAGCGTTTTGTTTTTTTAGAAAATATTTTTTGTGGTTTTTTTTTTTTTTTTTGTTATTTTTTTTATTAAATTTAATATTTTTTTTCTTTTTGTTCTTTTTAAACAAGATCATTTTTAACGTATCATTGAATCTGCTGGGCTTTGGGACCTCACTCACTTTCTTATTATTATTATGGTATGTTTAATTTTTTTTTTGGTATAATATTTAAGGTTTTTTCGGTTAATTTATTATGTATATGGTATTTTGTTTTTTTTGCAATTTTCTTTTTTTTTTTTTTTTCCTTGTTGAGTGTTTTTTATGAAGGTGAAAAATTCTCCAGCTGGCTAGTTTCACGATTCTTGCTGGCGCTTGTGTTTGGGTGCGATGGTCTTCTGTTTGTTTTCATAACCCTGTTACTAATAAAACCACTCATGGGGATCCTCTGTTTAGGCCGGCGGTTTGCCAGATGGGAAGACGGCCAATTAGGCTTTGGCCTCAATGACCAGATGTGTCCGGTGACATGCGCAGCTTTTGGATTTGTTCAGGGATGTTTATTTGTAGCTGTTTGGTCCACGGGTAGGACGCGTTGGCTTGTGACGGCATGTAGCTGCAAGCCGGTGTTTTCAGGGGGGGACATTTGCGCATAGTTTGGGTTTTTTTTAGGACCACGAGGAGGGATGTTTAATGGTCTTTCCTTGGGAACACGACGTATAATGGGTTTTTTACTGTAGGAATTATTATAGATCTTATCTATCTTTCATAGGTCACAGCTTGGTCCTTACTATTATTCAGGGGCTATTGGGTTCTAAGTGGGAGATCTTATGGGTGGTCTCCTCCCCGGGATTATTATATTTTTATTTAATTATGCATCCGATTTTTAATGGTATGCGTTTGGAATTATATAGTTTTGGCAATGTTTTCCTACTTAACAACCCAACTCGGTGTATTTAGTTTACATTTTATTTTTATATTAGACGCTGTATGTATTATGTACCACTGTTCTTTTGTAGTGGATTTTTGATAAATTATTGATTGTATCCACTGTTTTTTCTTATAATTATTGGGAAGCCATATAATATCTTGTTCATTTGACAATATTTCACTTGAAATATGGGTGCTCGTGTGAGGGAAGGTGGGCCAAAATCACGTTCGGTTCCACTATGTTGGGGAATAAAAAATTTTCACCCTTTATTTTTACTTTTATATTGCTACGTTGGGAGTGGCCGGCCAAATTTTTATCGGATCTAATATATTTATAATATATATTATATATATATATATATATATATATATTATTATATTTTATATTTATAGTGTTATATATTATATATATTCTTTATATTTATATATTAAGTTTTTTTTGTATTATTGTACTGTATTTTATTATTTGTGTATTAGTTTAATAAAAAAACGGCTTTGCTGTGGGGCCAAATTTTATTCCAACATTGTGTTGTTATTGGGTCAATTTTTAGTGGTGGGGAAGAAAAAAATCAAAAGGGGGTGGCAGGTGGGACTATCAAAGGGTAAGGGCTGCGTTATGCTGCAAGGGAGAAGAAAAAAAAGGAGGGGGGTAGTAGTTAGGGGGAAAAAGAGCATTTAGGGCGATTTGCACAGGGTCATGTGGGCAGGTTGTGAACATTAATTCCTCGTCGGGCGGCTGGCTGTTGGTGGAAATGTATAGTTAAGTTGGGGACATATTTTTTGCTTTTTAAAGTTTCACCACTAGGTGTTGGTGAATTATTTTCTGGGGGGGGGACTAGGAAAGTTTTAGATTTTTGGCTCATTGGGAACTTCCAGGCTGCTTGAAAAAGGGGGAGGCTGTTTTTTTTTGGATGTTTCCCTTTTCTTGGTTGGTGAATGTATTTCCATTTTTTACACCAAATCGATTCAAGCTACCCAAAAAAACCAAGTAAAAAGTAAAATGGGGTCTTGTGGGGGGGCGTCTTCTGTCAGATAGAAGTCGCTCTTCTATAAGTCTTGCAAGAATGTTTCTTGCTCTGTTTCTCGTGCCTTATTTCGGCAGGGCAGGTGTGGGGGACGGGATTTGATAATAAAGACAACCTTTTTTACCATAAGAGGGGATTTCAAAACAAGTTGTGGGGACTGATCAGTGCGGTGGTTTTATTGCAATAAGAACCCATCCACAAAAACTTCCTCTTTCCTTCCCCTGTTTTCAGTCCTTTACATTTGACCCATGGAACTACCGTCCTTCTTTCACTCTCCTGTTTTACAGTCCTTCCAATTGGCAACCATTTCACACACCCTCCTCTTCCATCCCTATAATGTTTTTACAGTCTTACTGCCACCATAACATCAATTCCTTCCTTTCCTCCCCAGTTTACAGTACTAGTTTATACATTGCAATGCCAATAACACCCTTATTCCTCTTCCCCTCCCAAGTTAAACACAGGTTCCATTCTTAACTGCCCCATCACACCACTTTTTCCTCTTTCCTTCCCCCCGTTTTTACTGTACTTCAAACTGCACCAATCACCCCACCTCCTCTTTTCCTTCCCAGTTTCTGAACAAGTCTCACTGCACCATAATCACCCACCCTTCCCTCTTCCTTTTCCCAGTTTTACAGGTTACCTCCACTTTGCCTCCAACCATCCACTCTCTTTTCCCCCTTTTTCCTATTTTTCCACTTAACCTGGTACCATGGGACCTACCTTCCTCTTCCTCTCCCCAGGTTTTACTGTCTCCCCCTGGGGCAACCATCCACACCCTCCTTTCTTATCCCTGGGGTTTACATGATTCTTTACTGCACCCAATCAACCAACTCTATCCTATTCCTCCCAAGTTTTACAGTCTTCTCCACGTATGCAAACCATTCCCGACACACCTCCATCTTTCCTCCCCAGTTTTTAAACACAAGTCTTACGCCCCACCTAATCACTCCCGCCTCTTTCCTTACCAAAGTTTACAGTCGTTTAACTGCACCATTCACACCCTCTTTTATGTCCGTCTTCCTCCCCAGTTTAACCAGTCTCAATTGGACACCAATCATGCACCTCCCTCTTCTCCCAGGTTTTACAGTGTTTACTTGCCACTATCAACCACCACTTTTTCCATCTTTCCCTCCAGGGTTTTTAACAGTCTTACTTGCCACTAGCCGACAAAAGTCTTTCCTCTTCCTCCCAGGTTTTGTACCAGTTCCTTACTGCAACCAATCCACCTACCTTCCTTCTTCCGTACCAGTTTTACAGTCCTTACTGGCACCCAATCCCACACCCTTCCTTTCCCTTGACCCAAGGTTTTTACATGTTCTCACTGCCCCATCACCAAACCTTTCCTCTTCTTTCCCCATAGTTTAACAGGGTGTTTACTGCACCATACAAGCATCCTCCCTCTTCCTCCCCAGTTTTACAGGGTCTCACTTGCCACCATCCGAACGTACCCTTCTTTCTTCCTCCCAGTTTTAACAGTCTCCACTTGGCAGCTATCACTTACCCCTTTGTGTCATCACCCAATTTTTTTACATCTTACTGCGAACCCATTGGGGGGGATTACTGTTTCCATCTTGCCTTCCCAAGGTTTTACAGGTTCTACCCCCCACTTTGCACCAATTTTCCACCACCATCATCTTGCCTACTCAGTTGTGACACAGTAGTTTAACTTGCACTAATCCACACCCACAACCTTCTCTTCCTCCAGGTTGAACAAGTACTTACTGCAACTTATCCCACACTCTTTCCCTCTTACCTCCCAGGTTTTACATCAAGTCTTACTGAACCCAATCCACCAACCTTTCCTTCTTCCTTCCCAGTTTAATCAGTCCTTTAACTTGCACCATCAAAAACCCTTTCCCTTTTCCCTTTCCAGTTTAGACAGTTCTCACTGGGCACCATCGCAAAACTCACCCACTTTCCCTCTTCCTCACAGTTTTTAGGTTTTGATTCGTTACAATCACCACCATTACCTTCTATACCCCCAGTTTTAACAGTTGTATTGACACCTCATTTTCCACACGCTCCTCTTACTACCAGGGTTACTAGTGACCTTACTGCCACCCAATCCAATAACAACCCTTCCTCTCTTCCTTCCCAGTTTTTACGTCTTTACTGTAACTAAAATACCTTTTTTAACCCCTTCATTCCTTCCCTCCAGGTTTACAGATTAACTGCACTTATCACCCAAACAATCCCTTTTTCCTCTTCGCCTCCCATGGTTTTAACCGTCTTTACTGCAATATCACGCACTCTTTCCTCCCAGTTTACAAGTCTTACGCACCTATCCCACCACCCTCCTCTCCTCCCAGTTTTACAGGTCTAACTGCAACTTTAAAAATAAATCACCACCCCTTTCCTCTTTTACTTCCCAGTTTTACAGTCTAAAAACTGCATATCACACCCTTTCCCTTCTTACCCTTCCCTAGGGATTATACAGGTTTTCTTTTACTGCACTAATCACCAAACGCCATTCCCTATTCCTACCTAGTTCTTACAGTTCTAAACCTTTTGCCACTTTTTCCACCCCCTTTCATCTTTCCTTCCCAGTTTTTACACAGTCAAAACTTTTTTGCACTATGCCACAAACCTTTTCCTCTTTCCTTCCCAAAAAGTTTTACAGTTCTTACTTGCACCATCCACACCCTTCCCCTTCTCCCAGTGTTTATTACAGTACTCATTACTGCCACTATTCCACACATCTTTCCCTCTTTCACTTCCCTGTTTTACAGTTTTCTTTACTTTGGGCAACAATCAAACACCCTCCTCTTCCTCCCAGTTTACGTTTTTCTTAATGTGCACCCTATCACCATAACGCCTTCCTTCCTTCCTCCCAGGTTTACCAGGTCTTTTACTGCACCAATGCACACCCTTCCTCTTCTCTACCAGTCTTCTTTACCAGTATTAGTGCTCACCATCCACCAACCCCTTTCCTCTATTCCTCCCAGGTTTACAGGGTCTTAAACTTGCACCATCACAACCAACCCTTTCCGTCTTTCTCTGATCCCAGGTTTTACAGGTGTATCTCCACTGCCTCTACCCATTTCACAACCCCTTACTCTCTTCACTCCCAGTTTTGTTTTGGATTGACACCACCAATCACCCTATCACACCCTCCAGCATTCCTCCCAGTTTACAAAGTATTTCTTTACTGAACACTAGAACACACTTTTCCTTCTTTACTTTCCTTATCAAGAGATTACACTGGTGTTTACTGCACCAATTCACCCTTTTTCCTCTTGTCCCTACCACCTAGGTTTTTATCAGCTTTGTTTATTGCCCAAATTCCCACCCACCATCCCCTCTTCTTACCCTTTTACAGTCCTACTGCACTATCACACCCTTCCTCTTCCTCCCAGTTTACAGTCTTACTGCACCATCACACCCTTCCTCTTCCTCCCAGTTACAGTCCCCACTTCCCCCTCCCAAACACTCTCTTCCTCCCAATTTAAAACTTACGCACCAACTAAACCCTTTCCCCTTCCCCCAGTTTTCAGTCCTTTACCGCACCATCACACCCCTCTTTTCCCCCCCCCATTTTTTTTTGATTCACCATCAAACCCCCCCCTTCCCTCCCAATTTTCAGTCTTTTTGCACTAACAAAATACCCCTTCCTCTTCCCCCCCGTTTACCCGTCCCCTCACTGCACCATCACACCCTTCCTCTTCCTCCCAGTTTACAGTCTTACTGCACCATCACACCCTTCCTCTTCCTCCCAGTTTACAGTCTTACTGCACCATCACACCCTTCCTCTTCCTCCCAGTTTACAGTCTCACTGCACCATCACACCCTCCTCTTCCTCCCAGTTTACAGTCTTACTGCACCATCACACCCTTCCTCTTCCTCCCAGTTTACAGTCTTACTGCACCATCACACCCTCCTCTTCCTCCCAGTTTAGTTTGATTGCACCATCACACCCTCCTCTTCCTCCCAGTTTACAGTCTTACTGCACCATCACACCCTCCTCTTCCCCCATTTAAGGTAATTTCACCCAACCCTCCTCTTTTCCCCCCATTTTCCCGTCCTACGCCCCCATCACACCCTTCCTCTTCCTCCAGTTTTTCAGGTTTTTTATTGCACCATCACCCCTCCCTTCCTCCCATTTTAGTTTGATTGCACCCCCAAAACCCTCCCTTTTTCCCCCCCAGTTTTTGGGTTTATGACTCACCAAACCCCAACCCTCCCTTCCCCCCCGTTTACATCTTTCGCACCATCACACCCATCCTTCATTTACATTTTTACGCACCCTCACAAACCCCCCTCGTCCCCCATTTTAAAAGTTTACGCCCCATCAAACCCCCCCTTCCCCCTTTCCCCTCATTTTACAGTCTTTCTGCACCATCACACCCCCTTTTTTCTTCCTCCCAATTTTCATCCCCACTGCAAACCCTCAAAACCCTTTTCCCCTTCCTCCCAGTTTAAAAGTCCACTGCCCGCGGCACCTCCAACCTTTCCCCTATTTTATTTAAAGTTTTTCCAAATAGTGGAAATAATTTTTCTACTCAGGAAGTTTTGGATTTTTTGCTCATACACTCCGAGCCATACCTCCCAACTTGTAGAGATTGCAAAGAGGGACACATCAGGCCCACCTCTAACAACACCCAAACACATAACAACTTGGGTCTGCCCCATATAAAATAAAATTTTGAAAAACACAAGAAAAATTTCACCGAAAAGGCCAAAATAAACTTTTAATACAAATATCCCGTGGGACACAAAGACTTAAATAAAACCTCAAGCTATATAGGAAATTGGAAAAAGCTTTAAAATCAAAAGGAAAAAAATGAAAAAAACCCGGGACTCTTAGTTTTACCGTATTTGATCAAAAAAATTTTTATTACCCCGCCTTTCCCCAAAAATCAAGGGGATCCCAACAGGTGAGTCCCTACAAAAATATAATTTCCCCCTCACTTTGGGTCAATTCCCAAATGCAACTTCAGCTGCCTCTTTTAAAACCCTGCAGGGTAATTCAATTGCTAGTTTTCCCACCAAAACCCTGGGAAATTTTCAGTCTGGATTGACGCCTAGTTAGTAATATATTTAGGTTTGGAACCCCACCTGCTCTGAAAACCCAAACACATTGCATCACCCCCAAACACGCCCTCTAAAAACCCGCCCCACACACCCCGCCAACCTTTTTTTTGATAGCCAAAAAGGGCACATTTTTTAGAAGGGATTGTATCCAATATGAAATTAAAAATTTAAATTGTTTTGTAATAACGCGAGGAAGCAATCAAAACTTTTTAAAGCAAGAGAGTTTAGTTTTTGATGCCCCAAAAAAAAAATGAAAAATCAAATCCTAAAAGAAAAAGGGGGACATTTATAGAGCTAAGAGGACCCCGGGGTTTAAAAAAAGGGGCTGTCCCCCCCAAAAATAGGGGCACTTTTGGGGTTATCTCCCGGCCCGCTGAAGGGGGAAACTGTTTTTCGGGAGGGAAAATTTCATGGGTTTTTTACATAATTTTTCCCTTTCCCCAAAGATTTCACTACAAAACCCTTAAAATAAATTTTCCCCGTGGCCTCTGTCCCAAAGAAAATTTGCTCTTCCCATAAGCCCTTTCAGAATGTTCCTCTGCTCTTTCTCCTTATCGGGAGCAAAGGATTTTGAAAACTTTCCCCCTCAAAGGGATCAACAAATTGTGCACTGACACGGGGTGTTTTAATGCAAAGACCATTTACACCCCCCTTCCTCCCGTTTACAGTCTCACTGCACCATCACAAACCCCTTTCCCCTTCCTCCATTTTTCAGTCTTCCACCCCCACAACCCCTTTCCCCTTTCCCCCCAGTTTACGTTCACTGCACCATACACCCTTTCCCCTTCTCCCAGGTTTCAGTCTCACGCACCATCACACCCTTTCCCCCTTCCCCCCGGTTACAGTTCCTGAAACCATCACACCCTTCCTCTTCCTCCCAGTTTACAGTCTTACTGCACCATCACACCTTCCTCTTCCTCCCAGTTTACAGTCTTACCCCGCACCATCAAAAACCCTCCTTCCTCCCATTTAGTTTTTATTGGCCCAAAACCATCACACCTCCTCTTCCCCCCATTTACGTTTACGCACCATCACACCCCCCCTCTTCCTCCCAGTTTAATTTGATTTTCACCACAACCCCCCCCTTTCCTCCCGCTACAGTCTTACTGCACCCTCACACCCTTCCTCTTCCTTAGTTTTTCATCTTTTCTGCACCCTAACCCCCCTCTGCCTCCAAGTTTACAGTCTTACTGCACCATCACACCCTTCCTCTTCCTCCCAGTTTACAGTCTTACTGCACCATCACACCCTTCCTCTTCCTCCCAGTTTACAGTCTTACTGCACCATCACACCCTTCCTCTTCCTCCCAGTTTACAGTCTTACTGCACCATCACACCCTTCCTCTTCCTCCCAGTTTACAGTCTTACTGCACCATCACACCCTTCCTCTTCCTCCCAGTTTACAGTCTTACTGCACCATCACACCCTTCCTCTTCCTCCCAATTTACACTCTTACTGCACCATGACTACCTTCCTCTTCCTCCCAGTTTACAGTCGTATTACACCATCAAAGCCTTCTTCCTCCCAATTTAAAGTCTAACTGCACCATCACACCCTCCTCTTCCTCCCAGTTTAGTTTGATTGCACCATCACACCCTCCTCTTCCTCCCAGTTTACAGTTGTATTGCACCATCACACCCTCCTCTTCCTCCCAGTTTACAGTCTTACTGCACCATCACACCCTTCCTCTTCCTCCCAGTTTAGTCGTATTACACCATCAAACCCGTCTTCCTCCCAGTTTACAGTCTTACTCACCCCTCAAAAACCCTCCTCTTCCTCCCAGTTTACAGATTTACTGCCCACACACCCTTCCCCCTTCCCCCCCCCTTTACATTCACTGCACTGCACCTCCTTTTTCCCCAATTTGCTTTTTAAAATTTTTTCACTAGAGGGCTATTTTCTAAATCGGGAAGTTTGGATTTTTTTGGTCAAAAAACCCCCAGCCATACCCCCCCAACTTGTAGAGATTGCAAAGAGGGACACATCAGGCCCACCTCTAACAACACCCAAACACATGACATCACACCAAGACACGCCTCTAACCACGCCCACACACACGCCAACTTTTTAGATAGCCAACAAGGGGCACATTTTCAGGAATGCATTGTATCCAATGATGAAATAATAAGTAAGTTGTTTTGTAATATACAGCGAGGAAGCAATCAGATACTTTTTAAAGCAAGAGAGTCAGTTTATTGACGCAAATTTATTTCCTAAATGAAAAAGAGGGACATTTATAGAGCTAAGAGGGACCTGGGTTAAAAATAGGGACTGTCCCTCCAAAATAGGGACACTTGGGAGGTATGCTCCAGGCTGCTGAAGGGTGAGCTGTTTTCGGGAGTACATTTCATGGGTTGTGAACATATTTCCATTGCCCAAAAGATTCAACTACAAACCAGTAAAGAAAATGGGTCTGTGGCCTCTGTCAGATAGAAATCGCTCTTCTATAAGTCTTGCAGAATGTTCCTCTCCTCTTTTCTCCTTATCGGCAGCAGGAGACGGATCTGAACACTTTCCCGTCAATGGGATCAACAAGTTGTGCACTGACAGGCGGATGTTTTAATACCTCTTCCCGGCACTTGAGGGGTTCACAATGTTCTATGATCTGTCCTCAGAGACCTTCCCTTCCCGGCATGAAAAATAATATAATGCAGCCTTCACCCTGAGCAGACCTGACAGATTCTCCTAACCTGAGTGTATTCCCGCCGCTCGCCCTCCATCACTGTTTTTACTGTTATTTTTAGAAATAGAAATTTCTAAACCCCAAAAAGTTAGAACTCCTAATAAGAAAAGGAGCGAGGTCACACGGAGAAGTAAAAACTTGACTTCATATAAACCTCTATGTGTTTGTAGCATCTGAGTTTTCCTTTCAGGCTGCCGAAAAATTGGAGATATGCTCTCTGTCACTCAATATTTTGCAGCTTTTTTTAATACTCCATTTACGGCGGCATTTTTTTTTTAAATTTAAAATATTTTAAAAGTGTTTTTTTTTTTTTAAAATTTCCCAATATATTGCGGCCCACATAGAAAAGCCTTAGGAAAAACGGCTGAAAAATTGTTTACCCAAAGCAGGCCGCCATCTAAAAGAAATACCACCTATTCCAAAAACACTGAAACGTACCCAAAACAAAAATGCTTTGTTAAATATCTTAAATAGGACATGTATATGTTAAATATACTGTGTACCAGGGCTGGACTGAGACTACAAGTAGCCTTGGCAGTCAAAAGCCCTCAGGCGGCCTTGTACTAGGAGGAAAGGAGACAGTGCAGCACATTGTAGCCACGATCATGAATCATTTCAAAATGTAACCATCCATGACTGAATTAGAATACACTAGGGTCAGGACAGGTGGCCCACCGGGAATCTGCCCGGTAAGACAGATTGCCAGTCTGAGCCTGCTGTGTACTAAGTGGTAAAAATCAAAAGGTCACCTTTAACCCCTTAACGACCTTGGGCGTATGAGTACGTCCCAGGGCCGCTAAGGGGCTTTGCAGGGGGATCGCTCCACGACCCCTCCGCACAGCCGCCGGGTGTTAGCGGCTAATCGCCGCTAACACCCGGCAGTAACACCCGGGTGGCACCGCCCGCTGCCGCTGTTTAATCCATCAGACACCGCGGCAAAGATGGCCGCGGCACCGGAATGAACATCGATCGGTGCCGCGCACTGATCGTTACGGTCATCGGCACCGGCGCAGACGACCGGGCATTGTGGTGGGGAGCCTTGTGAAGGCTCCCGTCACTTACCCTGGCCAGTTTGCCCCACTTCCGTCCGCAGACAGGAAGTGGGGAAACCTCCATCTTTGTACACCCTAATGCATTGCCTATGCAATGCATTAGGTTGTATTAACAATCGCGACCCCTAGTGGTCAAGCACCATAGGGGGACTAAATGTTACAGTAAAAAAAAAAATAAATAAAGTTTTAAAGTACAAAAAAAAAAGTATTAAAAGTTCAAATCCCCCCTTTCCCCATTTTACAAATAAAATAATTAAAATAATAAAAAAGTTACACATATTTGATATCGCCGCGTCCGAAAAAGTCCGATCTATAAAAATATAACATCATTTATCCCGTACGCTGAACACCGTAGAAGAAAAAAAATTCCAAACGCCAAAACCGCGTTTTTTGGTCATTTTACGTCACTCAAAAAATGGAATAAAAATGATCGAAAAAGTTGCATGCATTCCAAACTGCTAGCGATAAAAAGTACGCTTCAGCCGCAAAAAATTCCCCCTCACTGACGTCCGTAGGTGTTAGTACAAAAAAGTTATTGGTTGCACAAAATGGCGCCGTGGCGCAAATTTCAAAAATAGAAAATGTTTGGAATTTTTTTATGGTACCAAAACATAACGGAAACCCTACATGTTTGGTATTGCTGGATGCGTACCAATCTGTGGAATACAGATAACACATTATATTTCCAAAAGATTAACGCCCGTAAAAGCAAAACCCCCGCAAACATGGCGAAAATAAAAAAAATTCACAATTTGTCCCACTTGGAATTTTTGTGCGGTTTCCCAGTATATTCTATAGTATAGTGAATAACACCATTAGAAAGTACATCTTGTCCCGGAAAATAAAAGCCCTCATGTGTCTATGTAGGTGGAAAAATAAAAAAGTTATGGCTTTCAGAAGGTGAAGAGAGAAAAACGAACGTGTCACCAAAAAAAAAACGCCTGGTCCTTAAGGGGTTAAATTCCTGCCTCACATTTCACTATTTTCTTGATGTTGATTTGATTGCATTTTAGGATGTGGATTTGCCCCATTTAATGGCTCTAATCTGCGTGCACATTTTCAGCTGAAAGAGAGGGAGTATACAGTGCGTTGATCTGGACAAAAATCCATGCCCCTGTATTGGCGGCATATGTTTGCAAGGGTCTAGTTTGACCACATAGGGGGCATGGTTCTTGTCCATAACACTTGACCATGCTGCAGCTCTGCTGTATAGTCCTACCCAAAACCACTCCTGTGATTCCTCATCCATTTATAGAGAAAGCTTGTGAGTCCTGCTTCACCCACCCGTTTATAGAGAAAGCCTGTGAGTCCTGCTTCCTCCTCCTATTTAAAAATAAACCCTTGATTTCCCGTTTCCCCCCTACATATAGAGAAGTTCAAATCTGTTTTTTTTCCCTCCAATCATGGGGAAAATTAAAATTTCCCACCTACTTTTTCAGAAAGGGCCCTTTATCCTCTTTTTTCCCCCCCTATTTATAGAGAAAGCCGTGATCCTCCTCCTTTTTATTAAGGAAAGACCCTGTGAGTCCCGCTTCCTCCCCTATTTATAGGAAACCTGAGTCCTGCTTCCTCCTCCAATTTTAAAAGAAAAACCCGTGAGTCCCGCTTCCCCCTCCAAATTTTTAGAGAAACCTGTATCCGCTACCCCTCCTATTTAAAAAAAAAGCCCCGTGAGTCCGGGTTCCTCCCCTATTTTTAGAGAAACCTGTTAGTCCCCGCTTCCTCCCCTATTTATAGAGAAAGCCTGTGGTCCTCTTCCTCCCTATTTTTAGAGAAACTGTAGTCTGCTTCCTCCCCCTATTTATAAGAAACCCGTGGACCTGCTTCTGCTCCTTTTATAGAGAAAGACTGTGAGTCCCGCTTCCTCCTCCATTTTTTAGAGAAACTGTGAGTCCGTTCCCCTCCATTTATAGAGAAAGCCTGTGAGTCCTGCTTCCTCCTCCTATTTATAGAGAAAGCCTTGGCCTGCTTCCTCCCCCTATTTAGGGGGAAAGCCTTTAGTCCCGCTTCCCCCTCCATTTATAGGAAAGCCTGTGATCTGCTTCCCCCCCTTTTATGAGAAAGCCTGGGAGTCCTCTTCCTCCTCCTATTTTTTAGAAAAAGCCTTGATCCTGCTTCCTCCCCCTATTTAAAGAAAGCATGTGAGTTCCCTTCCCCCCCTATTTTATAGAAAACCTGGGGGTCCTCTTTCCCCACCCATTTAAGAGAAAGCTTGTGAGTCTAGTTCACCCCCCACTTTTAGAGAAACCCCTGAGTCAGCATTTCCCACCCACTTATAGAGAAAGCCTTAGTCCTCTTCTCCACCCTTTATGAGAAAGCCTGTGAGCCTGCTTCTCCACCCGTTTTTTTAGAGAAAACCTGTGAGTCTGTTTTCCCCCTTAATAAGAAAGCCCGTGAGTCCCTGCTTCTCCCCCCCTTTATTGGAAAGCCTGTGAGTCCTGCTTCTCCACCCTTTTATAGAGAAAGCCTGTGTCCTGCTTCTCCCCCCATTTTGAGAAAAGCCTGGATCCTCTCCCACCCCCTTTTTAGAGAAAGCCCGTGAGTCCCGTTCTCCATCCTTTATAGAAAAGCCTTGGGAGTCCCGCTTCCCACCCCTTTTTTTGAAAAGCCCGTAGTCCTGCTTCTCCACCCTTTATAGAGAAAGCCGCGGTTCTGCTTCCCACCCTTTTTGAGAAAGCCGTGAGTCCTGTTCCCCTCCTATTAAAAGGAAAGCCGTGAGTCCTGCTTCCTCCTCCTATTATAAAAAAACCCTTTTGGGTTTCCTTTTCCCCCCTCACATTAAAAAGAGATTCTAAAGTCTGTTTCCTCTACAATATGGAGAAAATCTGTGAGTCCTACTTCTCCCTTCTACTTATACATAAAGTCTGTGAGTCCTACTTTCCCCACCTATTTATAGAGAAAGCCTGTGAGTCCTGCCTCCTTCTCCTATTTATAGAGAAAGTCTGTGAGTCCTGCCTCCTCCTCCTATTTATAGGAAAGCCCTTTAGCCTGCTTTCTCCTCCATTTATAAGAAAGACTGGGTCCGCTTTCCCCTCCTTTTTATAGGAAAACCCTGTGGTCCTGCTTCCTCCTCCCATTATTAAGAAAAAACCTTAGTCCTGTTTCCCTCCTATTTTTAGAGAAAGGTGGAGTCCTGCTTCCGCCTCCTATGTATAGAGAGAGCCTGTGAGACCTGCTTCCCCTTCCACCTATAGAGAAAGCCTGTGAGACCTGCTTCCTGCTCCTCTTTATAGAGAAAGGGTGTGAGTCCTGCTTCCTCCTCCTATTTATAGAGAAAGCCTGTGAGTCCTGCTTCCTCCTCCTATTTATAGAGAAAGCATGACCTCTTCCTCCTCCTTTTTTTAAAAGAAACCCCGTGAGTCCTACTTCCCCTCCTTTTATAGAGAAAGCCCGTGAGCCGCTTTTTCCCCCCATTTATAAAAAGCCTGTGAGACCTGCTTCCTGCTCCTCTTTATAAAAAAAGACTTTTAGTCCTCTTCCCCCTCCTATTTTAGAGAAAGCGTAGCCTGCTTCCTCCCCTATTTTTGGAAAAGCCGTGATCCTGCTTCCCTTCCCCATTTAATAGAAAGCCTGTGAGTCTGCTTCCCCCTCCTATTTATAGAAAAGCCGTAGTCCTGCTTCCTCCTCCATTTATAGAGAAGCCTGGAGTCCCGCTTTCCCCCCCTATTTAAGAGAAAACCGTGAAACCTGCTTCCTCCTCCATTTTTTAAGAAAGCCTGTGAGTCCTGTTCCCCCTCCCATTTATAGAAAAAGCAGTAGTTCCCTTCCCCCTCCCATTTATAGAGAAAACCTGGGATCCTGCTTTTTCCTCACCCTTTTAAGAAAGTTGTGATCTAGCTTCCCCCCCCCATTATAGAAAACCTGTGAGTCATCATTTCCCCCCCCACTTATAGAGAAAGCCTGTGAGTCCCCGCTTCTCCCCCCTTATAGAGAAAGGGTGTATCCGCTTTCTCCACCCTTTTTTTTAGGAAAGCCCGTGAGTCCGCTTCTCCACCCGTTTTTAGAGAAAGCCTGGAGTCCGCTTTTCCACCCTTTAAAGAGAAAGCCTTTTAGTCCTCTTTTCCACCCTTTATAGAGAAAGCCGTAGTCCCCGCTTCTCCCCCCCATTTTTAAGAAAGCCTGTGAGTCCTGCTTCTCCACCCCCTTTATAGAGAAAGCCTTGGGGGTCCCTTCTCCACCATTATAGAGAAAGCCTGTGAGTCCTGCTTCTCCACCCGTTTATAGAGAAAGCCTGCGAGTTCTGCTTCTCCACCCGTTTATAGAGAAAGCCTGTGAGTCCTGCTTCCTCCTCCTATTTATAGAGAAAGCCTGTGAGTCCTGCTTCCTCCTCCTATTTATAAATAAACCCCTTTTTGTCCCCGTTTCCCCCCCACATATAGAAGAGTTTAAAGCTGTTTCCCTCATCCAATCATGGAGAAAATCTGTGAGTCCTACTTCTCCCCCCTATTATACAAAAGTTGTGATTCTACTTTTCCCCCCTATTTTAGAGAAAGCTTGGGGCCTGCCCCCCTCCTCCTATTTTTTAAAAAGCCTGTGTGTCCTGCTTCCTCCTCCTATTTATAGAGAAAGCCTGTGAGTCCTGCTTCCACCTCCTATTTATAGAGAAAGCATGAGTCCTGCTTCCTCCTCCTATTTATAGAGAAAGCCTGTGAGTCCTGCTTCCTCCTCCTATTTATAGAGAAAGCCTGTGAGTCCTGCTTCCGCCTCCTATTTATAGAGAAAATCCTGTGGCCTCTTCCCTCCTATTTATAAGAAAGCCCGGAGTCGCTTCCCCCCTCCTATTTTTAAGAAAGCCTTTGAGTCCTGCCTTTTCCCTCCTATTTATAGAGAAAGCCGTGGCCTGCTTCCTCCTCCCCATTTATGAGAAAGCCTGGAGCCCGCTTCCTCCTCCCATTTATAGAGAAAGCTGGGTTCCGCTTCCCCCTCCTTTTATAGAGAAAGCCGGGAGTCCCCGTTTTTCCCCACCCCATTTAAGAGAAATACTTGGTCTAGCTTCACCCACCCCTTTATAGAAAAGTTGTGGTCACTTCACCCCACCCACTTATAGAGAAAGCCTGTAGTATCTTTCCTCAACTATTTATAGAGAAAGCCTGTGATTCCTGCTTTCCTCAACTATTTATAGAGAAAGCCTGTGAGTCCTGCTTCACTCACCCACTTTTAGAGAAGCCTGTGAGTCCTGCTTCACCCACCCACTTATAGAGAAAGCCTGTGAGTCCTGCTTCTCCCATCCATTTATAGAGAAAGCCTGTGAGTCCTGCTTCACCCCCCCCCTTATAGAGAAAGCCTGTGATCCCGCACCCCTCCAATTTATGAGAAAACCGTGAGTCCTGCTTCCTCCTCCTATTTATAGAGAAAGCCTGTGAGTCCTGTTCCCCTCCTATTTAAAAGAGAAAGCATTCCTGCTTCCCCTCCCATTTATAGAGAAAGTTGGGGGTCCTACTTCCTCCTCCTATTTATAGAGAAAGCCTGTGAGTCCTGCTTCCTCCTCCTATTTATAGAGAAAGCCTGGAGACCTGCTTCCTGCTCCCCCTTTAAGAGAAAGACTGTGAGTCCTGATTCCCCCTCCCATTTTTAGAAAAGCATTTGGGCCGCTTCCCCCCCTATTATAGAGAAAGCCTGTGGTCCTGCTTCCTTTTTTCCTAAAATTTTAGAGAAAACCTTGAGTCCTGCTTTCCCCCCCTATTTAAGAGAAAGCCCGTGACCCGCTTCCCCTCCTATTTTTAGAGAAAACCGTGATCCCGCCCTTTTCCCCCTCCTTTTATAGAAAAGCCTTGAGTCCCGCTTCCTCCTCCTTTTTATAGAGAAAGCCTTTGATCCTGCTTCCCCCTCCTATTTTATAGAGAAAACATGTATTCCGCTTCCCCCCTCCCCATTTATAGAGAAAGCCTGGGGTCCCCTTTTCCCCACCCATTATAAGAAAGCTGTGGCTAGCTTTCCCCCCACCCCCTATAAGAAAGCCTGTGAGTCATGAATTTCCCACCCCTTATAAGGAAAGCCTTGATCCCGCTTCTCCACCCATTTATAAAAAAAGCCTTTAGTCCTGCTTTTCCACCCTTTATAAGAAAGCCTTGATCCCCGTTCTCCACCCGTTTTAGAGAAACCTTGAGTCCTGCTTCTCCACCCGTTTATAGAGAAAGGTGTCCCGTTCTCCACCCGTTTAAGAGAAAACCCGTGGTCCTGCTTCTCCACCCATTTTTAGAGAAAGCCGTGATCTCTTCTCCCCCTTTTTAAAAGAAAGCCTGTGGCCTCCTTCTCCACCCCTTTTTTGAGAAAGCCTGTGGTCCTGCTTCTCCCCCCCGTTTAAAGAGAAAACCTGTGGTCCCCTTTTTCCACCCCTTTATGAGAAAGCCTGTGATCCCGCTTTTCCACCGTTTATAGGAAAGCCCCTGATCCCCGCTTCCTCCCCTTTATAGAGAAAGCCTGTGAGTCCTGCTTCCTCCTCCTATTTATAGAGAAAGCCTGGGAGTCCTGCTTTCCTCACCCATTTATAGAGAAAGCTTGTATCACTTACCCACCCACTTATAGAGAAAGCGTGAGTCTCATTTCCCCACCCAAATTTTGGAAGCCTGTGAGTCCTCTTCTCCACCCATTTATAGAAAAGCCTGTGAGCCTGCTTTTCCACCCCTTATAGAAAAGCCCTTGAGTCCTGCTTCCCACCCGTTTTTAGGAAAGCCTGTGATCCTGCTTCTCCCCCGTTTTTTAAAAGAAAACCGGGGAGTCCGCTTCTCCCCCCCGTTTTAAGAAAGCCTGGGGAGTCATGCATTTCCCACCCACTTATAGAGAAACCTTTGGGCCGCTTTTCCCCCCTTTATAGAGAAAACCTGTATCCTGCTCTCCACCCTTTATAGAGAAAGCCTGTAGTCCCCTTTTCCACCCCTTTATAGAGAAGCCTGTGAGCCTCTTCTCCCCCCTTTATAAGAAAGCCTGTAGTCCCGCTTCTCCCCACCTTTAAAAGAAAGCCTGTTATCCCGCTTCTCCACCCGTTTATAAGAAGCCCGGAGTCCGCTTCTCCCCCCGTTTATAGAAAAGCCAGTGATTTGCTCTCCACCCGTTTATAGAGAAAGCCTGTGAGTCCTGCTTCTCCACCCGTTTATAGAGAAAGCCTGTGAGTCCTGCTTCTCCACCCGTTTATAGAGAAAGCCTGTGAGTCCTGCTTCTCCACCCTTTTTAAGAAAGCCTGTGGTCCGCTCTCCACCCTTTATAGAGAAGCCTGTGAGTCCCGCTTCCTCCCCCAAGTTATAGAGAAAGCCCCCAGCCTGCTTCACCCCCCCACTAAGAGAAACCTGTGAGTCCTGCTTCCCCTCACCCATTTTTGGAAAGCCTGGGTCCTGCTTCACCCACCCACTTATAGAGAAAGACTGTGAGTCCTGCTTCTCCCAACCATTTATAGAGAAAGCCTGTGAGTCCTGCTTCTCCACCCTTTAAGAGAAAGCCTTGAGTCCCGCTTCTTTTACCCCCTTTAAAAGAGAAAGCCCTGAGTCCTGCTTCTTCACACCCTTTATAGAGAAAACCGTGAGTCCTGCTTTTTTCACCCATTTATAGAAAAGCCCGTGATCCTCTTTTCCACCCATTTTAGAGAAAGCTTGATTCCTGCTTTCCTCAACTATTTATAGAGAAAGCCTGTGAGTCCTGCTTCACCCACCCACTTATAGAGAAAGCCTGTGAGTCCTGCTTCACCCACCCCTTAAAGAAACCGTGAGTCCCCGCTTCACTCACCCACTTATAGAGAAAGCCTGTGAGTCCTGCTACCTCCTCCAATTTATAGAGAAAACCTTTTATCCTCTTCCTCCTCCTATTTATAGAGAAACCCGGAGTCCGCTTCCTCTCCTATTTATAAGAAAGCATGAGTCCTGCTTCCTCTTCCAAAAATTATGAAAACCTGTGAGTCCTACTTCCTCCTCCTATTTATAGAGAAGCCTTGGGGTCCCCTTCCTCCTCCTTTTATAGAGAAACCGTGAGACCGTTCCCGCTCCCTTATAAGAAAGATGTGATCCTGCTTCCCCCCCTCCTATTTATAAGTTTTTATCCCCGCTTTCCTCCCCCCTATTTATAGGAAAGCCTGTGAGTCCTCTTTTTTCCTCCTATTTATAAGAAAACCCGGATCCTGCTTTCCCCCCCTATTTATAGAGAAAGCCTGTGAGTCCTGCTTCCTCCTCCTATTTATAGAGAAAGCCTGGGGTTCCTGTTCCCCCTCCATTTTAGAAAAAGCCTGTGGTCCTGCGTCCTCCTCCTTTTTATAGAGAAAACCGGAGTCCCCGGTTCCTCCTCCTATTTTTAGAGAAACATGTATTCCCTTCCCCCTCCCTATTTTTAGAGAAAGCCTGTGAGCCTGCTTTCCTCCCCTTTATAGAGAAAGCTTTGAGTCATTTCACCCACCCCTTTTAGAGAAAGCCTTGAGTCCCGCTTCTCCACCATTATAGAAAAGCCTGTGGTCCCGCTTCTCCCCCTTTATAGAGAAAGCCGTGAGTCCTGCTTCTCCCCCCCCTTTATAGAGAAAGCCTTGAGTCCCGCTTCCCACCCGTTTTTTAAAAAAGCCCGTGAGTCCGCTTCCCACCCGTTTTAGAGAAAAGCCTGTGGTCCTGCTTCTCCACCCATTTATAGAGAAAACCTGTGATCCCCCTTCTCCACCCGTTTATAAGAAAAAACCCGTGATCCTGCTTCTCCCCCCGTTTTTTAGAGAAAGCCTGTGAGTCCTGCTTCTCCACCCGTTTATAGAGAAAACCGCGGTTCGCTTCTCCACCCGTTTTTTAGAAAAGCCCGTAGTCCCGCTTCCTCCTCCATTTATCCCGGAAAACCTTTTGGGCCTGCTTTCCCCCTATTTATAAATAAACCCTTTGAGTCCCGTTTCCCACCCTCACATATAGAGAGAGTTCTAAAGTCTGTTTCCCTCATCCAATCATGGAGAAAATCTGTGAGTCCTACTTCTCCCACCTACTTATACAGAAAGTCTGTGAGTCCTGCCTCCTCCTCCTATTTATAGAGAAAGCCTGTGAGACCTGCTTCCTGCTCCTCTTTATAGAGAAAAAAAATGTGATCCCTGCCTCCCCCCCTATTATAGAGAAAGCCTGTGAGTCCTGCTTCCTCCTCCCATTTAAAGAGAAAGCCTGTGAGTCCCGCTTCCTCCTCCAATTTATAGAGAAAACCTGTGAGTCCTGCTTCCTCCTCCTATTTATAAGGAAAACCGGGGGTCCTGCTCCCCTCCTATTTATTTAGAAAGCCTGTGAGCCCGCTTCCTCCTCCTTTTTAGAAAAGCCTGTGAGTCCTGCTTCCCCCTCCCATTAAAAGAAAGCCTGTGATTCCGCTTCCTCCCTAATTTAAGAGAAACCTGGGGTCCGCTTTTTCCCCCCATTTAGAGGAAACTTGTGAGTCTACTTCACCCACCCATTATGAGAAAGCCGTGGTCCCCGCTTCTCCACCCACTTATAGAGAAAGCCTGTGAGTCCTGCTTCTCCACCCGTTTATAGAGAAAGCCTGTGAGTCCTGCTTCTCCACCCGTTTATAGAGAAAGCCTGTGAGTCCTGCTTCTCCACCCCTTTATAGAGAAAGCCTGTGAGTCCTGCTTCCCCCCCTTATAGAAAAGCCTTGAGTCCGCTTCTCCACCCCTTTTTAGAGAAAGCCCGTGATCCCCGCTTTCCACCCTTAAAGAGAAAGCCTTTGAGTCCCCGCTTCCCACCCCTTTTTAGAAAAGCCTGCGGGCCTCTTTTTTCCCCCCTTTTTTGAGAAAGCCGCAGTCCTTTTCCCCCCCTTTATAGATAAAGCCCGTGGGGTCCTGCTTCCCCCCCTCCTTTTTTAAGGAAACCGTGAGTCCTGCTTTTTCCCTCCTATTTTTTTAAAACCCTTTGGTCCCGTTTCCCACCCTCACTATAGAGAGGTTCTAAAAACTGTTTCCCTATCCCTCATAGAGAAAAAACTGTGAGTCCTCTTCCCCCCACCTACTTTAAAAAGAAAGTCTGTGATCCTACTTTCCCCACCTATTTTATAGGAAAGCCTTTATCCTCCTCCTCCCCCTATTTTTAGAGAAAGCCGTGATCCGCCCCCTCCCCCCTATTTATTAAAAAAAGCCTTAGTCTGCTTCCCCCTCCTATTTTTTTAGAGAAAGCCCCGTGAGTCCTGCTTTCCCCCTCCTATTTATAGAGAAAGCTGTGATCCTGCTTCCGCTCCCCTTTTTTTTGAGAAACCTGTGATCCGCTTCCTCCTCCTATTTATAGAGAAAGCCGTGAGTCCTGCTTCCTCCTCCTATTTAAAGAGAAAGCCTGTGAGTTCCGCTTCCTCCTCCTATTTATAGAGAAAGCAGTGATTCCCTTCCTCTCATATTTTTAAAAGAAAAGCCAGTCCGCTTTTTCCCCACCCCTTTAAGAGAAAGCTTGGAGTCTAGCTTCAACCCCCCCACTTATAAGAAAGCCTGGAGTCATGCTTTCCCACCCACTTATGAGAAAGCCGTGGTCCTGCTTTTTACCCGTTTATAGAGAGAGCCTGTGAGTCCTGCTTCTCCACCCATTTATAGAGAGAGCCTGTGAGTCCTGCTTCTCCTCCTATTTATAGAGAAAGCCTGTGAGTCCTGCTTCTCCACCCGTTTATAGAGAAAGCCTGTGAGTCCTGCTTCTCCACCCGTTTATAGAGAAAGCCTGTGAGTCCTGCTTCTCCACCCGTTTATAGAGAAAGCCTGTGAGTCCTGCTTCTCCACCCGTTTATAAGAAACCTGGAGTCCTGCTTCTCCCCCGTTTATAAGAAAGCCGTGAGTCCCCTTCTCCACCCTTTATAGAGAAAGCCTGTGGTCCTGCTTCTCCACCCGTTTTTAGAGAAACCGCGAGTCCTGCTCTCCCCCCGTTTATAGAGAAAAGCCTGCGAGTCCTGCTTTTCCCCCCCTTTTATAGAGAAAGCCTGCGAGTCCTGCTTCTCCACCCGTTTATAGAGAAAGCCTGCGAGTCCTGCTTCTCCACCCGTTTATAGAGAAAGCTGCGAGTCCCCGCTTCTCCAAACCCTTTATGGGAAAAAGCTGCGATCCTTTTCCCCTCCACCAACTTATAAAAGAAACGCGTCCGCTTTACCCACCCATTTTATAGGAAAGCCTTGGCCCCTTTCCCCCCCCCACTTTTAGAGAAAGCCTGTGAGTCCCTGCTTCACCCACCCATTATAAGAAAGACGTGAGTCCTCTTCTCCCCCCATTTTTAAGAAGCCTGGTCCTGCTTTTTTCACCCATTTAAGAGAAAGCCCGGATTTCTTTTTCTTCCCCTTTATAAGAACCTTGAGCCCTTTCTTCACCCATTTATAGAGAAAGCCTGTGAGTCCTGCTTCTCCTCCCTTTTATAGAGAAAGCCTGTGAGTCCTGCTTCTTCACCCATTTATAGAGAAAGCCTGTGATTCCTCCTTTCCTCAACTATTTATAGAGAAAGCCTGTGATTCCTGCTTTCCTCAACTATTTATAGAGAAAGCCTGTGAGTCCTGCTTCCCCCCCCCTTAAAAGAAAGCCTGGAGTCCTGCTTCACCCACCCCTTAAGAAAGCCGTGAGTCCTTTTTTCACCCCCCACTTATAGAGAAAGCCTTGATCCTGCTCCCCTCCTCCAATTATAGAGAAACCTGTGACCCCTGTTTACCCATCTTTATAGAAAAAAGCCTGTAGCCCTTTTTACCCATCATTTATAAGAAACCTTTAGCCTAGTTCTCCCCCCCCTCTGATCTCCCTCTCAAATTCTTTAAAACAATTGGCAATCACTGTGTTGAGGAAATAATACAGGATTTTTATACAGTACGAGTGGAAAGGGGAAGTAGCACTCTTAGACATTTTCAAAAAGTGGGCGGGAGGGGTGCAGGACTCACAGGCTTTCTCTATAGGAAGACAGGAGGAAAGCAGGATTCATATGCTCACTCTGAAGTCGGGCAAGGGACAGAGGTAGGCAAAGGTAATTTGGGGCATTGTAGCTTAAAGGGATAACCTCACTGTAGACTTTGATGACCTATCGCAAGGATATACCATAAAAGTCTGATAGGTGCGGGTCCGAGAGGTAGATTATGTCCCGAAAGTGTCGGCTCAGGATGGAGAACCAGTAAGGGTGCAACCAATTTTATTATGAACTCCCATAGAACATAATGGAGAGGCATGACAAGCATGACCGGATCTCCATTCTGAGCTAAGTCTTTTTGGGGACCGGTCCTGAAGCTCTTCTGGAACCCGCACCTATTGATCTACCATCAAAATCTATGGTGGGAATACCCTATAATACAAGCAGTTTACAAATACACCCTTAGAAATAAAATAATCAGGATTTTATTCATTGCAAATGACCCATAATGCCTTTCTACGTCCCTTCACAAATAGTCAGTGTGCCAGTATGTGGGGTGAATATGACCGCATGGAGCTGTCTCTGCACCCTCTATTTTACTTCATTGCATTAATTTACATGTCATGAAACATGAAGTCATTAAATCTTCCCTCATTAGGCCGCTGAGTGCACGCTCCAGTGTGTAATGTCTGGGCTGCAAATCTGAAGGTTGAAACCTTTCCCAACGCTGTGAACTGAGCGAACGTCAATACGATTCCCCATAGACGAGTCGCTGTCCTGAGCCAGCTGTGCACCAGCCTCGTATCAGGGGATCAGGATGTCTGTGTGCAGCCATTATATCTACCCAAAGCCTTAAAAGCAACCATTATCTAGATTCATTCTACGTTTATAATAAATAGTGGTATCATTTCATAGATACATTACATTTACTGATCTTATGTTATATCCTCCAGAGCTGCACTCACTATTCTGCTGGTGCAGTCCACTGTACATAACATTACCTTATCCTGTACTGATGCCTGAGTTACATCTGTATTATACTTTCAGAGCTGCGCTCAAACTATTCGCAAGTATAGTCCACTGTGTACATACATTACTTTATCTCTTTACTGAACCTGAGATAACATCCTGCTATTATACTCCAGATCGCACATCACTATCCAGCTGGTGCAGTCACTGTACATACATTACTTATCCTGTACAGATCATGCGTTACATCCTGTATTATCCTCCAAGCTGCACTTACTATCTGCTGGTGCAGTCAACTGTACATACATTACTATATCCTGTACTGATCCTGGCGTTACAATCTGTAATAACTCCAGAACTGCACTTACTATTCTGCTGTGCAGTCACTGTACATACATTACATATCCTGTACTGATCCCGGAAAAAAAAAAAGTGACACCTTTGTTATCCTCCAGATCTGCAACTCACATTCTGCTGTGCAGTCACTGTTTACATACATTACTTATCTGACTGATCCGAGTTACAGCCTGTATTATCCTCCAGAGCTGTCACCACTATTCTGCTTGTGCAGTCACTGTACATACATTAACTATCCTGTACAGATCCTGAGTTACAATCCTGTACTTATAACACCAGAGCTGCTACTCTCTGCCTGGAGCAGTCACTGTGTACATACATAACTTTATCATATATGATCTATAAGTTACATCCTGTATTATCCTCCAAGCTGCGCTCACTATTTATATCGCAGTGCAGTCACTGTACATACATACTTATCCTGTACTGATCCTGAGTTAAATCCTGTATTATCCTCCCGCGCTGCGCTACACTATTCTGCTTGTGCAAGTCACTTGTACATACATTACTTTTTCCTGTACTGATCCTGAGTTACATACTGTATTATACTCCATAGCAGCTGCCGCTCATTATCTTGCTGGTGCAGTCACATGTGTACATACATTACTGATCCTGTACTGATCCTGAGTTACAACATCTATGTAGTATCCTCCATGCTGCGCTCACAATTCTCTGTGCACACGTGTACATACATTACTTTTCTTGTACTGATTCCTAGGTTACATACAGTAATTATACTCCAGGAAGCTTGCACTCATTATTTGCTGGTGAAGTTACGTGTACATACATTACTCGATCCTGTACTGATCCTGAGTTACATCCTGTATATATCCTGCCAAGCCTGCGCTCACTCTCTGCCTGTGTCATGTCCCACTGTGTACATAACATTACTTATCCTGTATTATCCTCCAGAGCGGCACTCACTATTCTGCTGTGCGCAAGACACTGTACATACATTACTTTATCCTGTACTGATCCTAAGTGACATCCTGTATTATCTTCCAGAGCTGCGCTCACTATTCTTCTGGTGCAGGACCACTATGTAAAATACATTACTTTCCTGTACCTGATCCTGAGTTACATCCTGTAGTTATACTCACAGAGCTGCTCCACTAATCTCTTGGTGCAGTCACTGTGTCCATACATTACTTTATCCTGCACTTGATTCCTGAGTTACATCCTGTATTATACTCAGAGCTGAGCCTTCAACTTATTCTGCTGGTGCAGTCACAGTTACATACATTAACTTTTCTGTACTGATCCTGAGTTACACCCTGTATTATCCTCCAGAGGCTGCGCTCAACTATTCTGCCTGGGCAGTCACTGTGTACTACATTAGCACTATCCAGTAATATCCTCCAGAGTCGGCACTCACTATTCAGCTGGTGCAGTCACTGCGTTACATACCTTACTTAACCTTACGTGATCCTAAGTGACATCCTCGTATTATCTCCAGAGCTTGTGCTCACTATTCTGCTGGTGCAATACACTGTGTACATACAGTTACTTTGTCCTGTACTATCCGAGTTTACATCCTTGTATTATCCTCCAGAGCAGCACTCTCTATCTGCTGGTGCAGTCACAGTGTACAAACCATTACTATCCTGTACTGACCGAGTTACATCCTTTATTATACTCCAGAGCTGCACTCACTATTCTGCGGTGCAGTCACTGTGGTACATACAATACTTACCTGTATTGACCCTGAGTTACATCCTGTATATACTCCATAGCTGCAACACTTATTCTGCTGGTGCAGTCACTGTCACATCTACATTACTTATCCTGGTACTGATCCCGTGTTACATCCGGTATTATCCTCCAGAGCTGCAACTCACTAATCTGCTGTGGCAGTCACTGTACATACATTACTTATCCTGTACTGAATCCTAAGTGACATCCTGTATTATCTTCCAGAGCTGTGCACACTATTTCTGCTGGTGCAGTCACTGAGTAACGAATACATTACTTTTCCCTGTAACTGATCCTGAGTTACATCCTGATTATCCCACCAACGAGCTGCACTCACTATTCTGCTGGTGCAGTCACAGTGTCATACATTACTATCCTGTACTGGTTCCTGAGTTACATCCTGTATTATACTCCAGAGCTGCATCACTATTTCTGCTGGTGCAGTCACTGTGTACATACATTACTTATCCTGTATTGACCGAACCTAGTATACATCCTGTATTATACTCCAGAGCAGCACTCACTATTCTGCCTGGTGCAGTCACGTACATACATTACTTATCCCTGTACTGATCTGTGTTACATCCTGTATTATGCTCTCCAGAGCTGCACTCACATAAGAGCTGCTGGTGCAGTCACTGTACAAACATTACTTATCCGGTACTGAACCTAGTTACATCCTGTATATACTCAGAGCATGCAACTTTTTTTTTTATGTAAAAATGTAGCATACCCTGAACAAAGTAATAACCATGTACAAATAAACTGAAAAATACAGAAACCATAAACTTGAACAATTTACAATTTTGACCGGTCAAGCTCCATTCACTCCTTCATACAAACCATACACACACCTTTTTTTTTCTTTTTTTTCTTTTTTTTTTAATAATAAAATATTTACAACAAAAAAAAACTTAATAATACACCCCCTGCTGGCCCACCCTGTGAATACCCTCAGCTTATTTACAACGTCAATACTATATTACATATATCACACTTTTACGTATCCACTTTTTTTCTTGTTTTTTCCAAGTCCAAAGTCCATAATGTCCATTATTACCATTATTCCCCTAATTCCTCAAAGTTACCCCAAAAAAAACCTCCCAACCTAACTATAAAATTAAAACCCCACTATATTATTAATACCAATAATATAATATATTTTATTCCTTTCTATCCAAAAGTCCATGTCCGTTAATAGTACATTATTTTCCCATTACACCCCTGCTCTCTAAAATCCCAAACCCCCCTCCCAACCTAACTATATCCCCCCTTTTTTTTTTTTATTTTTTTATTTATTTATATAATGTCTTTTGTTTGTGTTTTTTTTGTTTTTGTTTTTTCCCAGTCCAAAAGACCTGTCCTTTAATGTTCATTCTTTATTTCCATTACACTCCGCCACTAAAATCCATACCCCCCCCCAACGCTCACTATTATCCCCCCAATTTTATTATTTTTTTTTTTACTCTAATTATTATACATACATTAAAATATACATTAAGTACAGATATATTACATACTGAAAATCAAAACCCACATACCATGTATCTAAAAGCTGAAATACTAACCCCATACTCCCCGAGAGCCTCTGGTTCGGTGTCGTCCAAGCCTTTCTATACCTCATCACGTCAAAACAAAAAAAAAGTAGCAATGTCAGATATTCAGCCCCACCGAGATGATGGAGTCTCCGAGACCTAGGGCACCTGAATGAGAAGCCCCTCCAGAAGGTGGATGCCCTGGAGGCCCCCAGTCCTGCATCGAACTCCAGAGAGTGCACCCTGTTTCACCAGGTCACCTAGAAAGTAACCTAATCACCTCTTGCCCTGGAGGTTTTCTTTCTGCCGCGTCAACACTAACGCACGCCGGGCGTGCCACACGTGATACCTGTACCACTAGCTAACTATGTATAAAGTTCACAGGTCCCGGCCACCCTCGCCGTCTCTGAACGCTCCCGTACGCCCACATCCGCATTGGAGAGACCGGACTAGTTGGGGCCAGCCGATGAAGCGCCCACCCTGGTATAGAACCTCTGGAAATAGAGGGGCAGTGAAGTAGAATGCTCCATGGTCCTAAGTAAACGCCACCGCACCCAACGCGAGACATCCCCTATCCACGTGCCTCCTGAAACTTCACAATTGCTCCTCACATATAAGTATTCCATGGAAAGCAGCGCCAGGCCAATCCCAAAACTTCAAGATCCTTACTCGAGTTTAAAACTCGTAAGCCCCCGCCCCTCAGAATCCTGACCTGGGCCCAATCCCTGAGGGTCAACCGGGCTCCGGAAATGCGTTGATATGACCCTCTCATCCATGGATTCCTGGCGAGAGGTCCTCACCTCACGTCCACTCACAGACCCCATCACGGATGATTTTTCAAAGTCAGAGTGCAGCGTCAGCCGGAGATACCCGTGTGGCTGCGGGAAGATCTTCACTCGACACCCAACTCCCATTCCTGAGAAGTAGGACTGCAGCATTCCCTCAGGAGGCACCCGACGAGGAGGAGGGCCTTCTACCAGAGGCTCGCTAATTTGGTCCTTAATAAAGGTGTTGACCAGGAACACCACGGGTTTAACCATACCTTACCCCCCAACCTCCTCGTGCGTAACGTCACATCCCTGCTTGACTAGGTACAAAACAAAAACCTGTTTCCCCAAAGTAGCTGAAAAAACAGGCTGTAGATCCCGGCCAGAGAGACTCGGGCAAAATGCACACACTGCCCAAGGTAGATGAATAACGTGGAGCAGGTTAGGTCTGATCAGTTTCACCAAAGCAATACCCTCTCTTCATGGTCAAGGACCACACCCTTACTTTCCACTGTCCACCTTCTGAGCGTCAATTATTCAGCCCTAGCTCTCCCAGTTTATGTCTGGGGGCAATCCCCTTTGCCGAATTCAATTCCTGAGGGATCTGAATTGATACAAAGACTGGCCACAGGGAGGCATCCCGAGAGGTTGAATGCTGGATCTCCCTTCCAACCAAAGGCTTTCACACTTCTCCTAGGTTGATAACTGGATCCGGATGCACCGAATAGCCCGTCTACTTCTGACATCACACACTTCGCCTCCTCCGAAGGAGGATACAATACGGTGACATCAACCGCGTAAGCTACGACCTTCAGAGGTGGAACCGATGCCGCACCCATCCCCACCCCCAACAACCGGTCCTCCATCCCACCACTCCTTAGAAAGTTGTTCTATTGCGAACACGTAGAGCAAAGGTCTGAGAGACAACCCTGACGCACAACCGAGCCCACACCAGAAGGCCTCCAATCCACCCGTTCACAAGCGGAAAGCTCTCAGCCCCCTTGTACAATCTTCTTAACCAATCTACAAACCCCCCCGGCAGGCCGTATATCAGACGCGTGGCCCAGAGATACTCATGGCAAACCCTATCAAAGGCCTTGGCCCTGATCCAAAGACAGTGTGTAGCCCCTCCAGTTACCCTGCCCTGCCCCGCTCCACGGCTATCCACTGACACCCGAGGTCTGCACTAACTGTGCTGCGCCTGGAACAGAGCGAGGTGCTTGATCCCCCGACATGACGGGATGCAACTCTAATTACCGTTGAAAAGCACTTTGCCAGAATCTTGCCTGTCACCACATTGAGCAGCGCTAGGGACGCCAATTCTCAATGTGGAGGATCTTTAACCCTTTTGGCAGAATGAACAGTGCTGACCTCGCTCATTACTTTGGCAAAGATGCCCGAGGAGAGACACTCATTTATTACCTCAGTCAAGAGGGAACCAGGTGTCCTTAAAGTTCTTGTAACAACTCTGAGTAGACCATCAGCCCAGGTGACTTTCTTGGGGGCAAAGCCCCAATCGCCACCTTCACTTCCTCTTCTCAGATCGATTCTGTTCAAAACGTCCACGAGAGTTTACCCTGGGCTAGGGATGGCGTCATCCAGGAAAGCCGCATCCTGTCCGATTCCAGTTTCCCTCCTGCCCAAGATGTGTGAGTAGAAGGACCTCAGACGATCTCCAGGATACTCTGATCTGGACCGTTTCAGAGACCCTGAACTATCCCTCAGGCCCTGTCACCATCTTACAACTCACTGACATCCTGAGTTCTTGTAAGGGTCGGGCGAGTGGTACTCATTCGTCCGAAATCCCCTCCAAAACCTAGGATGCTGCTATCGTACTGACACCTCATGAGCATTGGGACTTCAACTCCGTGAGATCTCCCACGGCTACCCCCTGGTCAGAAATATTGCATCTAGTTTCCTCCTCAGGCTCTGGGGTACAGGCGGTACCTGCTCCATCTTCGTCCTGAGGTGAGAGGTCTGGCGGAAGAACCTCGACACCCATTTCTTGAAATATCTCATCTCCCACCACTCTGACATACTTCGCACTAGACCTATTAAAGGTACCTGACTCTGAAGAAAGTCCTCAAAGGATGTCTGATCTCTGCTTCTTCCAGGAGCGAACGAATTCTGATCTTCCAGTAGCCTCGGCCCATGCGAGGGTTTTTTCTGAAAATTCAGAATAAAAACATAACCATAACACATTGATCGGAAAGAATACCACCTCGACCAGAAGCCCGACAGCGGTGACGAGACAAAGTCCTCCTCCTTCAAAAAAAAAAACCTGTCTATTCTAGACCTGCAATGGCTATACCCTACCGAAAGTGACCCCCCCCTGTGGTCTGGGGTGTGCCTGATGTAGGACATCCACCAGACGCGCCTAACAGACTATCCTACACAAGAGTGCGACGCCATCATAAAGTCGGGGCCGCTCTGGAACCACCCGATCCAAGACCTTGTGGCAGTATTAAAGTCTCCCGTCCCAAAGACAACTTGCCGACTTGTAAAAAGGAAAAGGCCTTGATCCTCATGAAAGACATTTCCATCTCCCACAGTGCTTTGGGGGAGAACCCATAGAAATTAATAAGTCTAGCTTCCTGTCCCTTCATGAGAACATCCAGGAACAGACACCTCCCCCTTTCGAGCTCCGATAATCCACCGCTTTCCTACCTCTCGTAAAAAGTAACTCGGCCCCCGCTATAAAACGCTCATGGCTGCAAGAGACCCAGTATGAAGGCCCTGCCTGCCATTCCACTCCTCAGCCTTTCCTGATTAATGGACAGATCTGTCAACCTGGTCTCTTGCAAAACAAATATCAGCTTCAACCTGGCTGAAAAATCAAAGGCCCGCATAACTAGCCGTATCTGACTTAATGGCTGGCAAATTAATACTTGCCAATCAACGGACAGAGCCGCCTTCATGGTGAACGAGCCGACAGCCTTCTTCTTCCCCTTGTCCCTGCCCTCCTCTTCATCAAGGCTTCCGGTTGAAGCCTCTTGAGGTTGACAGAGACATCCATCCAGTACTCTCCATAACCTCGCCGGTGCTCCTCTGGTGCCCCCCATGGATTCTCTGTAACCCCTCCAGTGCCCTCCCTTGTGACTATTCTCCCCCGCTGCCACTGGGTTGCTGGGTTTTTCCATCTCCTGGAAACTTCTGTGACCCCCCAGATTGTTTTGGAGGCTTCCCAGAAGAGGAGGCGCCATTACCCCCCGAAGGCTCTCCTGCAGGCTCCTGTACACCCTCATCTCCCTCATCCTCAGAACCACCGGAGGGTCGACAAGGCACTGTAACTTATTAGACAGATCGATCAGAGGGGGGTTCC
Source organism: Phyllomedusa bahiana (assembly GCA_025379985.1). Taxonomy (NCBI): domain Eukaryota; kingdom Metazoa; phylum Chordata; class Amphibia; order Anura; family Hylidae; genus Phyllomedusa; species Phyllomedusa bahiana. The sequence goes on from JAODAL010015024.1 coordinate 56,526, forward strand.
CTGCTTTCCTTTAGCCCGGCACTTCTGGCTCAGGTCAGGGGAATAGAATCGTCCCACTCCTAAAAGAAGTTGATGCTTTCGCCTGCCCTCCTTTCTTTTACCCCTTCTCTTCGCACCCCGTTTCTTTGTAGGCCACACCTCACTTTCGCTTTCCTCGCCCGTCTGAGAGGCTGCAGGGAGGGCGGCCCTCCTCCTTCTCCATCACTCCTGGTCTCACTCTTCTAGCTCGCTCTCCCCTTGGGTCCTCACTTGGACAGCATTGAGCGGCCACCTGGCTCAGGTGTTTCAAGGTCTGAGTCCCCCCGGCATGGATCGGGGGTCCCCCCACTCGTCTCCCTTCCGGACGTGTCCTCCATAACCCTCTTTTGCGCTGCTGATTCCTCTTACTTATCACTGCCCTTAGCTCCTTTCACCACTACTGGTGCCCTCCCTCGATGTCCTCTTTCCGATGTCCTCCGGCCCCTGCACTCTCTCCCATCTGCCGGAGACACCCGTTTGGCAAAAGGACTAAGGCAGCGCTAAACGGATGCCCGTAGGCCAGCATCACAAGGTGACAGCGAATCCTGCCACACGATGCAGCCAGGTGTCCTGTCTCCCCACACAGTGCACACACTTGCGCCCTACACTGTGGGCTGAAGTGTGTGGGGTCACCGCATCGGTGGCAAAGCTTCCGCTGCCCCTGGTAAGAAACCAGGATTCTTGTGTCACTGCCCAATGACAAAGTGGGAGGATGGGATGTGGGTGACGGGAGTTCCCTGATACCCTCATTTCACCAATGACGGTCCAGGCCCCCGACCAAATGCCGTGCTCATCCCTGTTCTTAATGGTGAAACTGGAGGACCTCTCCGAATCTAATTGACACTCATGGATGTCCATACTAGTAGAGAGACTCGTTTACTACTGGTCAGGACGGTCCACTATCTTGGATGTTCTTCTGCGAGATTCCCTGACACTAACTCCCCGCCAACTCGGTGCGAACTGCTTCACCTCGTACGGACCGAAGAAGAGCTCTCGGGGCCCTCGGCCCTACACGAAGGCTCACATCAAAAATGGGAGAGTCCCAAAAGGGTGATCAAGCAAAGATGTCCCTACGCCCTGAACTCCAACCCAAAGAGAAGCTCTACTACCTAATATCTTTGTGTGGCATGAAACATTCGCCTTCCCACTTGAGACCGGACCACGTTTCTCTGGGTACTTCCCTGCCCGGCTGTAGTGGGTCTGGCTCCTAACCCCCCCTGTCCTTTGATCTCGAGGCTGGAGAGTCCATTGCCTCCAAATCCAAAAGGACAGTGGGATCTCCCTTCCCCTCTACTGTGAACCGAACTCCTCACCTCTCTTTAGAGCCCCAGAAGCCACGCCAGACTCCAGATCCGCCTCACTCCCCGCAACCCGTTGCAGCTGGAAAACCTATCCCCTCCATCCGCCCACTGGCTGTAACTTCTTATCCTGCCCCCTCCAGCGTGCCGGAGTAGGGTCGAGAGGGACAGGTGCGACCGGAGGGCCGAGGACCAGCTTCCATCCCCCACCCTTCTCCTCACCAACATCATAGGTTTTGTTCTGTATTTCTTTTTCCACCCTTCTTTCTTCATTCACTATTTCCATTCCTTTCCCCTCCCCTTACAACCTTGCATCTGCTCCTACAATCATTCCTGCGCATTCCTGTTTCCTGATCCCTTCCCAACCCACCACCATTCTTTTCGCTTTCCCTCCCGGACCCCTCAAACCAACATTTAATCCTTCCACATTCCTGTCTCCGTTCCCCTGCACATTCATTCCTTCATTTTCCCCCCTGTCCACATTCACTTTCCATCATTCTCCCTCCCCTTCCACCATTCACTCCAGCATTCTCCCTCCCCTCCATATAAATACACATATATAAATATATATATAAATTAACATTCACTCCATCTTTATCCCTCCCCTTCCACTCCATCATTCTCCCTCCCCTCCCATTCACTCCTTCATTTTTCCATCCCTATCCACATCAATTCAATAGTTTTCCCTCCTTTCCTCCTCCTTATTGTTGTTACCCCTTTTCATCACTCCACTCCTCCCCTCTTTCTCGCTCGCTGGACCGGCCTTTCCACAGTCCATTTCTTCCTCAGATTCTTCAGTCTTTTCCATTTAGGGGCCACGTCCCTCGCCTATAGGGGGCCCGTTTTTTTTCCCCTCTTCCCTTGCCTGCAGGTGGGTTCCCTTTTTGCAGGAATTCATTCCTGCGTCCGTTGCCCGCAGAACCTTCACTGTTGGGCTCCTTTGGCCTTACTCCATCTTTCTCACCCAGACTTTTTTTTCCCAGGGTACTACACTGGGAATGTTACCAGCCTGTCCTGCAACCTATTCCTCCCCCGGCTAGCTTGATTCGTTCCCACTTCAGGTACTGTCGGAAGGTTTGACGGGGCTGCTGCGCGGGACCCCCCAATGCCTTGCCACCTCAGGGTCCCCTCGGCTGCACCAGAAAAGCCCCCTGAAGGGCCCTAAAGACCAGCTGATCAACCTCTCCACACGTGGCGCTGCTTTGTTGCCTTCCCGCTTCCTTCCCTCTTTCTTCAAGAGGTCGTCCCCGGAAAGCGAAGGTTGCAGGTTCACACGGGGAGCGTCCAGCTGGATGCTCTGCTGTCGATCATCCCCCCCAGTTCCTCCCGTAGTCGCTCATCTCTGTAGCCGAATCTGTTGACTCTAGCAGAGACACTGATGTGGCGGGGATCCCGCTGCTCTTGCCTTGGACAACACCGGGAAAACTCTCTTCTCCCTCTTCCACTCCTTAAAACCCTGCAAGTTTGGCCAGTTATCTCCTGAATTGGCCACTATCAGGAATAGGATGTTCTTCCTATCCTCCAGGTATTCTTATAGTTCTTCTCTCATTCCTTCCTCATCACTTTATAAGCCCCTGTTTATTTTTTTTATGGCTGCATTCCATGAGAGCATTTTTGTATTCTCCGATATGCGCTCGCTGCAGCAGGACGAATCTACCTATCCCCTGCGTCCTCCTACTCTATGAGGTAGGTTGCAATCCCTGGAGCCAAAGATGTTGGCGGGCTCCGGATCGCCTCACAACACCACCCCACTCCTCCACTTCAGAGTCAGAGTCACTGTCCAGGTTTGAGCTGGATTTACAGCTTTTTTCCTGACTGCTGCTTTGGGTGCTGCTTCCCTGGGTACTGCTTCCCTGGGTGCTGCTTATACATTTCTCTCCGTATCCTCTGGCTGCTTCTCATGGTGGTGCTGGGGTTTATGCTGCCCAGTAGGCCTATTCCCCTTATTGTTCAGCCTTACGGCTTGGTTGCTTTGCTGGAGAGACAGTGGAATCATTGCTGCGACCTGCCACCTCATCCTCTCCACAGTCCTTGCTCACTGATTGAGTCTCACACATCTGCTTGACCACGAGTGAGTCTCCTCATCCTCCCCCTCCCTGCCACGCCTGGGGGGGCTGTGGGCTTGAATCTTCACCCTGGCATCTGCAGGGACTTATCCATCCTCTTACCTTCAGAGGTCTTTGCAGGAACAGAGTTTGCTGACATCCACAGATCCTACACTCTTCCAGGTGGGTGCAGGGCTGTTGTACCTTCAATCTGCCTCTCCTGCTCAAGCTGTTCTCCTCTGCTTCAGCTGCATGTACCAGAGCTGCCACGGTCTGGTTGTGGTACACTCCCTGACCCCCACCAGCCTATCCTGGGGGCCGTGGGCTTTTTTGGCTGTTATACCCCTTCATACCAGCAGCACAGCCCCATCAAGACCTTGCACACTGAATTCCAGGAAGCTCCGAGTGTACACAGGAAACTGCTCACAAAGGAAACGTCGCCAGCCAGCTGACCTGCTGTTGAGAACTGCAACATGCCGCGAGCTGCACTCATTATTCTGCTGGTGCAGTACCACTGTGTACATACATAACTTAACCTGACTGATACTGAGTTACATCCTGTATTATAACTCCAAGCTGCACTCACTAGTCTGCTGTGACAGCACTGTGTACATACATGTACTTATATCCTGTACTGATACTGAGTTTTACATCCTGTATTATCCGCCAGAGCTGCAACTCACTATTCTGGCTGGTGCATGTCACTGTGTACATACATAAAACTGATCCTGTACTGATCCTGAGTACATCCTGTATTATTCTCCAGATTCTGCACTCACTATTCCTTGCTGGTGCAGTCACTGTGTACATACATTACATATCCTGTACTGATCCTGAGTTATACACCCATGTATTAGCCTCCAGAGCTGCACTCCTATTCTCTGTGCAGTCACTGTGTACATACATTACTTATCCTGTACTATCCTATACATCCTGTTTTCCTCCAAGCTGCGCTCACTTTTTCGCGGTGCAGCACTGTGAAATACTTACTTACCCTGTACTGACCTGAGTTACATCCTTATTATCCTCCAAGCTGCACTCACATCTCTGGGCAGTCACTGTGACATACTTTACTTACCTGTACTGACCCTTTACATCCTGTATTATCCTCCAGAGCTGCATCACTTTTCCGGTCAGTCACTGTTACACCATTATTACCCTTCAAACCATTACATTCTGTTTTATACTCAAGTGCACTCACTAATAAACCCAATCGAAATTTTTTTTTTTTTTTTTTCAGAGCAGTATATTAAATGTAACTGAGCCTGATGGTTGCATAAACTCTGATTAGTTCAAAGACTCTCATGGTTGCTATGGGTTCTGGTTGATTGCTATGAATCGTTTGGGTTTTCTATGGGGAACGCAAACAGTGTGACTGTGACAATTTTGTTGGGTGACAATAAAACTGTCTTTCTTAACCATTAGCTAATCAGAATTCAGCTTTTATTTTTCCAGAACTGTAAAAAACAAAGAAAAGTTAACCCTATTGGTTGCTTTGAACTCTGTTGCTGGGGGCTCTGTTTGGTTTGTGGGCTCTAATGGGTTGCATGAGCTCTGAGGGTTGCTAGGGGCTCTGAATTTTTGCTAGACTCTTTTTGGTTTTGCGGGGGCTCAAATGTTGCAGGGCTCGAATGGTTGCAGACTCTGATTGGTTTCTGGGGCTCTGAATGGTGGCTATGAGCTCTGATGGGGTGCTATGGGCGCTGATTGGGCGCTAGGGGCAACATAGACCGGCTCATAGTTGGACAGTATTGCTAGATAGGGCCCCATGTAGTACATGACCTCCATTTAGGGGTCCTCATCCCGTCTAAATCATTAAGGCCCCTCTTGACCCCCCATCCTACACAGCTCATTGCGGGGCCAGGTTGTTACCTGAGCCAGGAAAGATGGACGCCTGTCCCTGCCGTCAGTGTTCGGGGTAATGTGCGGGGGGAGGGGTGTCCGCAGGTGACACTCTCCGCCCATAGTAAATGACTCTCATTAACTACACACGATCCAGCAAATTATTGTGCATCAGAAACCTCGACCGAGACGACAATGTTGATGGCCACTTCATTTCTACTCTAAATGCAGCTTTTAGCCCCTGTCCCCGGAGGCGCTCATTTCTGTAGCGCGAGAATTTATGGCGACGCCTTGAAAGGAATTAAGTAGTGATTTTCTCTATCGCACATTATCACATTTTTTTCTCTTGTACTGGAATTCGCTCTAATATCCGCAGGTTACTTACACTCTATAAAACCTGGTTTTGTATTGTCCAAGGTTTAAAGCAAAGCCGCAGAGTTACTCCTGGAATATCGGGGGAGATTTATGAAACTGTTCAAGAGAAAAAATGTCTTGTTGTCCATAGTAACCAAACCATTTGCAGCGCTTTTTTTTCTTTTTTTTTATTGTTTTTTTTGGGGAATTAAGCGTCCACCTGGGACCACCCCCAGGCTTCCCAAGACTGCCCCTGGATAACCTGGGACAACCACCAGGCTTCCCAAGACTGCCCCTGGATGACTTGAGACCACCCCTAGGCTTCCCAAGACTGCCCCTGGATGACTTGGGACCACCCCCAGGCTTCCCAAGACTGCCCCTGGATGACCTGGGACCAAACCAAACCAAAATCTTCCCAAAAAAGCCCCCCGGGTGACTTTTGGGACCACCCCCAGGCTTCCCAAGATTGCCCCTGGACCACCTGGAACCACCCCCAGACTGCCCCCGGGGAACCCCTTTTTAAACCCTGCCCAGACTGCCCCTACGACCTTTTGGGGCCCCGCCCAACTGCCCTTGGGCCACCCCGGGAAACCCCCCCCAGGGGTTTCCAAGACCTTTCCCCCTTTCGACGAGGGACCATGCCCAGACTGCCCTGGACCATCCCCAGGCTTTCCAAGACTGCCTCCGGACTTCCTGGGACCCCTTTAAAAAAACCCAAAAAACTTCCCAGAACCCCCCAGGGGCCCCCTCAGCTTCCCCAAAAACTTCCCGGACCTCCCGGGAACCCCCCCCCGACTGCCCTGGGAAAAAGACCTGGGGCCATTCCCAGGGTTTTCCCAAAAACTGCCCCCGGACCACCTGGAACCCCCTCAGAAATCCCCCACCCCCTGTGGGCCAATGCCAGCTTCCCCCAAAACCCGCTTTTCCCAAGATATAAACCACCTCCAGACTGCCCGGGACCACCCCCAGGCTTTCCAAGACTGCCTTCCCCGGGTGACCGTAAAAAACCCCCCCCACCGGGACCACCCCAGGTTTCCAATTACTGCCCCGGACCCCTGGGACCACCCCCAAAATTCCAAAAAACTGTCCCAATTGGGCCCCGGGGCCACCCCCAACTGGGTCAAACTGCCCTGAATCACCTGGGACCCAAATTCCAAAACTTTCCCAGGCTAGGGGGGGGGGGCTTGCGACTTTACGGGTCACCAGAAATCCTTTGGCGGGGCCCCAAGCAGAAAACCCAAACCATATAATGTGCGAGCTGGGCTAGGGGGAAAAAAAAAACATTCTTTTCTTTATAAAATCCCTTAGAATTTTAATTTTTGGGAAAACCCAAAATGGTTCTTTAAAAATTTTTTTTCCTTGAAACATAGTGAGGAGGTTAGTTCTCGACTGGATCGGGGTGAGGCACCCGGATGTTTCCCAAATTGGGTTTTTCTAAAGCATTTGATACTGTTCCACAAAAAAAAGGCGGTAAGAAAAATGGGGAATGCTTGGACTGGGGGAAAATGTGTGCAAGTGGGTAAGCAACTGGCTCACTGATAGAAAACAAAGGGTGGTGATCAATGGTACATACTCAGACTGGATCCCTGTTACTAGTGGGGTACCACAGGGGTCACTGTTACTAGTGGGGACCACAGGAGTCAGTATTGGACACTATTGTCTTAAATATAATCATTAACTCCATAACAACTGCCTACCGGCTATAGACAGTGGACGGTGCGTGTCCTCTTTCTGCAGAAAGAGCAGTCTCCCGTTGCCGCAGCTGCGCTGAGAACGGAGCTGTGCTTAACAACTCTGATCTTAGAACAGTCTCTGTAAGCACTGGGAAGCGGAGGAAACTTCCGATTCCCGGCACTTAACCCTTTGATTGCCACTTTCCGTGACCACAGCATAATCAAAGGGAGTTGCCCTGCTCCATCGGGTGATAGGGACTCCTAGTGACCCTATGGGGCCCGGAGAATGTCATTTATCACTTAATGGGATTTAAAAAAATAAAAATAAATACATAATAAAATAAAAATAAATATTTAGAAAAAAATTTATTTTGCATACATTATACAAAAAAACCAAACCCTACACATGTATCTACACCACCGTAATAACCTGTAGAATTCATTTAACATGTTATTTAGTGTAAAGAAAGTGAAAGAAAAACAAAAAATTAAAAAATTCTTCTGTAATTTATTTGTAAACTTAAACTATGCCCCCAAAATACAACCTACCCCACAAAATACAAGTCCTCATACAACAGCGTCACTTAAAAGATAAAAAAGTTCCGACTGTTGAAACCCGAGAAGGCAATAACTACAAAATTTAGCTGGCCTGGGGCTTAAGGGGTTAACATACCTGGAGTTGTGCGGCACTCATCATCCGGCTCCACAGGGCACTGGTTACAATGAAGCGCTCATCAGTGTTTGATGGGGCCAATGGGGTCCACCTCTTTGCCTTTCTGTTACTCTTCCAGTCTATCTCTGATACAACCTGCTGATGACACTGTGGTACACTCTAAGCTCAGTGGCCACTTCCGTCTGAGAGCATCCTGCTTGAAGCCTGGCAATGGCGAGGTACTGCTGATCAATTGTAAGGTGTTGTCTTGGTCTCATGATGTCACAATGTGAGCAGTATTACAATTCACATTGATCCCCTAAATGTATTGGCCGATTTGGGAGATCAGCAAGTTGTGCAAAAAATACTGAAACACTGAACAGTTGGACAAGTGGGGAAGAGATCGGCTTATTTAGTGCATTTAAACTTTTTTTGGATTAGTTCATCCTGAGATTTCAACCAAAAGTCAAATATCCCTATTGAAATGCTATCAATGTCTATGGTGGAAACTCTCCTTGACCAGACACATTTTTGAATTTTTAGTACATGTTGGTCTGAACGCTATAACACTGTCTTGCGCTCTTATCACTTTTTTCTGTGATTCTTTATTTCTCTGTCTTTATCACATTTAATTTCTTTTTCTTTTTTAAATAATATGAGTGAAAATGTGAAAAGTTAAAAAAAAAAGTGTTTTTCATGTTTTTAACATTTATTTTTGTAAAGCAAATATTGTCGGAAAAACAAGTTTTGGAAGTGTGTCCCTTTTCCTTTATGGGCATTTTTATATAGGTGATTTATAGTTCTAGGGTCAGGGATAAAAGTTGGTGTTGTTAAACTTTTAAAAAAAGTTTATGCCCCCACAAACTCAGATAACATCCTCTGGGTGCGGGAGGGGGGGCATTTTTATTCAATAACCGAATCCAGCACACCTGTAGGTGGAAAGACGATTAAAATCCAAAATTTAACTCCATAACATTAAAAAGTTATTAAAAATGGACATACCTGACATAATAGTTGTCTGAACCAACGCGTTTCGGACAAACTAGTCCTTATTCTTGATAAAACAAGAAAGAGTAAGGGTATGTTCATCATTATATCGCTACCATACGCTCTTTAGGCAGCAGATGAGTATTGTCATTCATTATGTTTATATCACTTTTTGGCTTAATCCTCTGATCTACTTTTTTATCTATCGTTAATTTCCCCTGATGAACCCTCTTCTTGAGGGGGAAACGCGTCGGTATTGTTATTTGTATGTATCTATACACGTGGATTATACTCATTACATGCACATTATTCTGGAGGTAAGAATTAGGTTGTGGTTTAAGCAATTATTGATTGTGTTTGGAAGCACACATTAGATGTTATATATAATTGGTTTCTTCACAAAAAGGGAATCGCCCAAGAAGATGCGGCTCACTATAGTGTACAGGACTACACTATAGTGGATCCAGGCCGTGACGACGGGTAGGCCAAGTAGGTCGACCGCCTATGGTCGCCTACCTCAGCCTATCCCTAATGGGCCCGTCAGGCCCCGACCCTCCGCCAGCTCCAGCCGATCCATGGGCCTGAAGCGCCTGTGGTCTCTGTACCGCTTCCTGCGATTAGAGACAAGCCACCCTGCCCCGCAGACAGTGTCGTGGCCCGCTCCCCGGAGGATCGCTGGATCCCCGGTGATCTGCTGGGCCGACACAGCGGGCCGCCGGGTCCTCATAGCGCTGAGGACGCCGCCGCGGCCCCGTGCGCCCAGCCGGCCAGCGTCGCAATGACGTGATTCATCGCTACCTGCCTGTCCTCGGGCGCCATAGCGCGTCACAGTCCGAGCGCCCGAGTAGCTGCCGGAGAGCACGCGGCTGAGAGGACGTAGAGGAGCGCGTCCCGGGAATGGTAAGTAGTAATGTTGTTGTTTTTTTAAGTGCCTGCCTGAGGCCCCCTATAAGCCTTGCCTGCGCCCCCATAATGCCTGCCGTGGCCCCTATATCCGCCTGCGGCCCCATAATGCCTGCCTGCGGCCCCCTATAATAGCCTGCCTGCAGGCCTTTGGGCAGTCGCAGTTCGGGGCATCGGGCCCCCATAATCCTGCCTGTGGCACACCTATAATGCCCTGCCTTCTCCGACCCCTATAATCCTGCCCTGCGGCCCCCTAAATGCCTGCCTGCGGCCGCCCATAATGCCTGCCTGTGCCACCTATAATCCTTCCTGCGCCCCCTATATCCTGCCTGCGGCCCCCTATAATGCCTGCCTGCGGCCCCCTAAATGCCTGCCTGCGGCCCCCTATAATGCCTGCCTGCGGCCCCCTATATCATGCGTGCGGCCCCACCATAATTCCTGCCTGCCGGCCCCTAAAGTGCCTGCCAGCGGCCCCCTATAAGCCTGCCTGTGGCCCCCCTATATCCTGCCCATTTGGCCCCCTATATCCCTCCTTCGGCCCCTATAATGTCCTGCCTTGGCCCCCTAAACCTGCCTGCGAGCCCCCCATAATGCCTGCCTGTGGCCACCTAAAATTCCTGCCTGCGCCCCCTATAATCCCTGCCTGCGTCCCCCTAATCCTGCCTGCGGCCCTCCCATAATGCCTGCCTGCGGCCCCCCGTCATAAATGCCTGCCTGCGCCCCGCCTATAATTGCCCTGCATGTGGGCCCCCTATAATCCTGACCTGTGGCCCCCTAAATCCCGCCTGCGGCCCCATATAATGCCTGCCAGTGGCCCCCTAGGTCGTGCCTGCGGCCCCGATAATGCCGGCCTGTTGGCCACCTATACTGCCTGCCTGCGGCCCCCCCTATATCCTCCTGCGGAACCCCACTATAATCCTGCCTGCGGCCCCCATCAAAGCCTGCTGCGGGCCCCCTAAATGCCGCCTTCGCCCCTATAATGCCCTGCCTGCGGCCCCTATATCCTGCTTGCGGCCCCCTATAATGCCTCCTGGCGGCCCCCACTAATGCCTGCCTGCGGCCACCTATAATGCCTGCCTGTGGCCCCCTAAGATCCTGCCTGCGGCCCCCATATGCCTGCCTGCGGCCCCCCTATAATGCCTGCCTGCGGACCCCTATACTGCCTGCTGCGGCCACCTATACCTGCCTGTGGCCCCCTATATCCTGCCTGCGGCCCCCTATATCGCCCTGCCTGCGGCCACCCCATAATTGCCTGCCTGCGCCCCCCTATAATGCCTGCCTGTGGTCCCCCATACGCCACCTGTGGCCCCCCATAAACGGCTGCCTGTGGCCCCTATATGCCTGCCTGTGGCCCCATACGCCTGCCTGAGCCCCTGTTAGGCTGCCTGTGGTCCCCTATATGCCTGCCTTTGCCCCCATAAAACGCTGCCCTGTGCCCCCATACGCTGCTTGGGCCCCCCCATACGCCCTGCCTGTCGGCCCATACCCTGCCTGTGGACCCCTACGCCCTATCCTGATGGCCCATAGACGCCTGCCTGAGCCCCTGTACGGCTGCCCTTGGCCCCTATACGCCTCCTGTGGCCCCCATACGCCCTGCCATGGTGTCCCCCAAGACGTCCTGCCTGATTCCTCATTTAAATTACGCCTGCCTGTGGCCACCCATATACGCCTGCCGGTGGCCTGCCCATACGCCGCCTTGGGTCCCATACTCCTGCCGTGGCCCCATAACGCCGCCTGTGGCCCCTAAATAAATACGCCTGCCCTGTGGCCCCCATACCGCTGCCTGTGGCCTCACATAAAACGCCTGCCTGAGCCCTCCATCACCCTGCCTGTAGCCCCCATTCCCTGCCTGATCCCCTACTATATATTTGCCTGAGCCCCTAGCTTATATACCTGCCTGAGTGCCCCTATAAGAATTATTACCCTACCATACTAAGGGGACAATATCTATAAAACTGCCTGATGAGAGCAATCTATATACCCTGTCTGACTAAGGGGACTTATATACCTATAATTTAAGGAGTACCAGGAAATATGTGAGGAATCTAAGATATTTGTGTCCAAATCCTCAGGGACTGAGACTTGGCCGGGAGCAAGTCACGAGAAGGAGTGAACCGATGGAGAAGAAAAGGAAAGTGAACGAACGCTGATCCAGAAAAGACTCTCCGGTGAGTCCCAAAATGTAACTGCAATAATCACTTACTTTCTGCAGAGCCTACATACAACAAGTAACTCCACAATATGGTCCACTATGGCGTAAATATGAAATCAGAGCCTGAGTACAGATTGATAGTCACACATGTTGGGGTCGCGTTTGGTCAGTGGTCAGCAGAATTATATGATCCTTAAGCAGTAATAGTTTTGGGGTCTTGGTTGTAGGTGTTTTTAGTCACAAACATTCGTCTGGTAGATTGCTCCATGTATCGTGGAATTATTTAGGACCGTTATTTTAGGGGTATGCACTGTCATACGGAGGGGCTATTATTGAAAATGCAAATTTGTCAGGGCTGATTTTCATTGTGCAGTGACTGCTGAGGACATGGACGGAGCTAGTGGTAATGTGGAGAAAATAAGTGACAGGAACCCATGCTCAGGGGTGAGAGAAATTGTGTGTGTGTGTGTGTGGGGGGGTGGGGGGGGGGGTGGGGGGGGGGGGGGGGGGGTATTTTTTTTTGTTAGCGAGGGTTGGGGCGCCATTTGGCGTACTTCGCCTAAGGGCAACCAAAATGCCTTTGTCCCCCTTGGCCCTGAGTGCGGAGTCCCGCTGACAGACAGATTAGAAAAGTATTTTTATTTATCATATTGTTCCCTTCTAGTTTTTTTCTTTTCCCTTTTTAGTGGTGTATATAATTTTGGTACCTTGTTTAATAAAGACTAATATGGACAATAGGGATATGGTTTATGAAAAAGTTTCTAGAGAAGTGTCTGTGATTAAGCGGTATTTATTCTTGTTGGTGTAGCGTAGAAAAACACGCAATTGTAACACTCTACAAAGCTAGTAGTTTGTGCTGCTCAAATTTCTTTAGCTGCAAATTACATCCAGGGGTTAATTAGCGTTGTTTTTTCTGCTCAGGTGACAAAAATAAAACGTCTATTTTCATCGACAAAAAATACAAATTTTTCCTGTACCATAATTCACAAGCAAAGGTTTAAAATACAAGTTTTTCTCTTGGTTGTGTAGCGTAGAAAACACGCAACTGTAACACCTACAAGCTATTAGTTTGTGGCTGCTCAATCTTTAGCGCCATTTATATCCAGGGGAAAATTAAGCGTTGTTTTCTGCTCTGGTGACAAAAATATACCGTCTTTACACCGCCAAAAAATACTATTTTCCTGTACAATAATCACAAGCAAAGGTTAATTACAATTTTTTCTCTTGTTGTGTAGCTGTAGAAAACACCAATTGTAACACGCTACAAAGCTAGTACCTTTTGGCTGAACATACACTATGTGCGCAATTTATTAACCAGGGGGTTAATTAAGGCATTGTTTTTGTGCTGTGGTGGACAAAAATAGTCCACTTTTTAACCGCCAAAAAATACTATTTTCCTGTACCATAATTCACAAGCAAAGGTAAATTACAATTTTGTACTCTTGTTGTGAGCGTAGAAAACACGCAATTGGTAACACACTACAAAGCTAGTATTTCTGTTTGCTCATTTCTTTCGCATTACATCCAGGGGTTAATTAAGCGATTGTTTTTGTGCTGGTGACAAAAATATCGTCTTTTTCACCGCCAAAAAAAAATTTTCCTGTACCATAATTCACAAGCAAAAGGTTAATTACAATATTTTCTCTTGTTGTTTATGCGTAGATAAACACCAATTGTAACACCCTGACAAAGCTAGTACCTTGTGCTGCTCAATTCTTTTGCGCAATTTACATCCAGGTTAATTAAGCATTGTTTTCTGCTGCTGGTGACAAAATAAACCGTCTTTTACATTGTCCAAAAATTACAATTTTCCGTACCATAATTCACAAGCAAAGGTTAAATACAAATTTTTTTCCTCTTGTGTTTGTAGCAGTATAAAACACGCAATTGAACACGCTACAGAAGCTAGTAGCTGTGCTGCTCAATACTTTTGCGCAATTTACAATCCAGGTTAATTAAGCATTTGTTTTTTGTGTGTGTGACAAAAAATAGTCCGCACATTTTAACCGCCACAAAATACAATTTTCCTTTACCATAATTCACAAGCAAAGGTAAATTACTATTTTTTCTCGTTGTGTGTACGTAGAAAACACCAATTGCATCATGCTACAAAGCAAGTAAGTTTTGTGGCTGCTCAATTCTTTTGCGCAATTTATATCCAGGGGTTAAATAAGCTTGTTTTCTGCTGTGGTGACAAAAATAGACCAATTTTTCACGCGCCAAAAAATACTATTTTCCTTTAACATAATTCACAAGCAAAGGTAAATTTACAATTTTTGTTTCTCTTGTCGTGTAGCGTAAAACAGCATTTGTAACACCTACAAAGCTAGTTTCTGTTCTCAATTTCTTGCGCACTTTACATCCAGGGGTTAATTAAGCGTTGTTTTTGTGCTGTTGGGAAAAAAATATCCGTCTTTTTCACCGCCAAAAAATAAATTTCCTGACATAATTAACAACAAAGGTTACATTACGATATTTTCTCTTGTTGTGTAGCTAGAAGAACACCGCAATTTGTAACACCCTACAAACATAGTAGCTTGTGGACAGCTTCAATTCTTTTGCGCAATTTACATCCAGGGGTATATTAAGCGTTGTTTTCTGCTCTGGTGACAAAAATAAACCGCTTTATACATTGTCAAAAATCACAATTTCCATGAACCAATAATTCACAAGGCAAAGGTAAAATTACAATTTTTTCTCTTGTTGTGTAGCGTAAAAACACGCAATTGTAACACGTCACAAAGCAAGAAAGTTTCTTTTTGCTCATTTCTTTGCGCAAATTACATCCAGGGGTTAATTAAGCGTTGTTTTTGTGCTGTGGTGACAAAATAGCCCTCTTTTTCACCGCAAAAAATTCAATTTTCCTGTACCATAATTTCACAAGCAAAGGTTAATTTACAATTTTTCTCTTGTTGTGTAGCGAAGAAAACACGCAATTGTAACACGCTACAAAGCTAGTAGCTTGTGGGCGCTCAATTCCTTTTTTGCGCATTTACATCCATGGTTAATTGAAGCGTTTTTTTTTCTGCTCTGGTACTCAAGACGCGTCTTTTTCACCGCCAAAAAAAATTACAAATTTCCTGTACCAATAATTCACAAGCAAAGGTTAATTACAATTTTTCTCCTTGTTGTGTACTTAGAAAACACGCATAGTAACACTCTACAAAGCTAGTAGTTTCGTGGTTGCTCAATTCTTTTGCGCAATTTACATCCCGGTGTTAATTAAGCGTTGTTCTGCTGTTGTGGTGACATCCAAGAAACAGTCTTTTTCACCGCCAAAAAAAAAAATTATTTTTACAATTTTGCCTGTACCTTAATTCACAAGCAAAGGTTAATTACAATTTTTTCTCTTGTGTAGCTAGAAAATCACGCAATTGTAACACTCCTACAAAGCTAGTACTTGTGGCTGCTCAATTCCTTTTGCGCAATTCACATCCTGGGGATAATTAAGCGTTGTTATTCTACTGTTGTGACAAAAATAAACCAGTCTTTACACCGCAAAAATTACAATTTCGCTGTACCATAATTCACAAGTCAGAAGGTTAATTACAATGTTTTTACCTTGTTGTGTAGCGTAGAAAACACGCAATTGTAACACGCTACAAAGCTAGTATTTGTGGCTGCTCAAATCTAAAGCGCAATTTACAGTCCAGGGGATAATAAGCGTATGTTTATCTGCTGTGGGAGCAAAAATAACCGTCCCTTTATTCACCGGCCAAAAATTACAATATTCCAGTACCATAATTCACAAGCAAAGGTTAATTACAAATTTTTTCTCTTGTTTGTATCGTAGAAAACACGCAATTGTAACACCCTACAAAGCTAAGTATTTTGTGGCTGCTCAATTCTTTTGCCGCATATACATCCAGGGGTTAATTAAGCGTTGTTTTTGTGCTGTGTGACAAAATAGACCTTCTTTTTCACCGCCAAAAAATACAATTTATATTTCCTTACCATAATTCACAATCCCCCCCCCCCAAAGGTTAATTAAACAATTTTTTCTCTTGTTGTGTAAGCGTAGAAAACACGCAATTGTAAACACGCTACAAAGCTAGTAGTTTGTGGCTTGCCTCAATTCTTTTTGCGCAATTTACATCCATGGGTTAATTAAGCTTGTTTTTCTGCTCTGGTGACTCCAAGAAAACTCTTTTTCACCGCCAAAAAAATACAATTTTCCTGTAATATAAATCACAGCAAAGGTTAATTACAATTTTTTTCTCTATGTTGTGTAGCGTAGAAAACACGCAATTGTAACACCTACAAAGCTAGTAGTATTCTGGTTGCTCAAGTCTTTTTGCGCAATTTACATCCAGGTGTTTAATAAAGCGATGTTTTTCTGCTCTGGTGACTCCAAGAACTTCTTGTTCACCGCCAACTTACAATTTTCCTGTTAACCATAATTCACAAGCAAAGTAATTACAATTTTTTCTTCGTGTGTAGCGTAGAAATCAAGCAATTGTAAACACGCTAAAAGCTAGTAGTTTCCGGTTGATCAATTCTTTACGCAAATTACATACAGGGTTAATTAAGCGTTGTTTTTTGTGCTGTGTGACAAAAAGCACGTCTTTTATCACGCGCCAAAAAATTCAATTTTCCTTACTATAATTCACAAGCGAAGGTTAATTACAATTTTTTATCTGTTGTGTAGCGTAGAAAAGCACGCAATGTAACATGCTACAAAGCTATAGCTTTTGACTGCTCAATTCTTTTGCGCAATTTACATCCAGGGTTAATTAAGCCATTGTTTTCTGCTCTGGTGACTCAAGAAACCGCATTTTTCACCCGCCAAAAAAATTACAATTTATTTTTCCTGTACCAAATTTCACAAGCAAAGGTTAATTACAATTTTTTCTCTTGTGTGTAGCGTAAAAACACAGCAATTGTAAACGCTACAAATCTAGTAGTTTCTGTTTGCTCAATTCTTTTGCCAATTTACATCAGGGGATAAATTAAGCGTTGTTTTCTGCTCTGGTGACTCCCAGAAACCGTCCTTTTTCACCGGCCAAAAGTTACAATTTTCCTGTACCATAATTTCACAAGCAAAGGTTATTTAGCAATTTTTTCTCTTTGTGTACGTAAGAAAACACGCACTAGTAACACGCTACAAGCAAGTAGCTTGTGGCGCTTAATCTTTTGCGCCAATTTATAACCAGGTTAATTAAGTGTTGTTTTTTCTGCTGTGGTTGACAAAAATAGTCCGTCTTTTTCACCGCCAAAAATACAATTTTCTTGAAACCATAATTCCACAAAAATTGGTTAAGTTACAATTTTTTTCTCTTGTTGTGTAGCGTAGAAAACACGCAATTGTAACACCCTACAAAGCTAGTAGCTTGTGGCTGCTCAATTCTTTTGTGCAATTTATATCCAGGGGTTAATTAAGCGTTGTTTTTCTGCTCTGTTGACAAAAATAAACCGTCTTTTTCATCGTCAAAAATGACAATTTTCCTGTACCATAATTCACAAGCAAAGGTTAATTACAATTTTTTCTCTTGTTGTGTTGCGTAGAAAACACGCAATTGTAACACGCTACAAAGCTAGTAGCTTGTGGCTGCTCAATTCTTTTGCGCAATTTACATCCAGGGGTTAATTAAGCGTTTGTTTTTTGTGCTGTGGTGACCAAAATAGTCCTCTTTTCACCGCCAAAAAATACAATTTTCCTGTACCATAATTCACAAGCCAAAGGTTAATTACAATTTTTTCTCTTGTTGTAGCGTAGAAAACACTGCAATTGTAAAACGCTACAAAAGCTAGTAGTTTTTGGGCTGCACAATTCATTTGCACAATTACATCCAGGGGTTTAATTAAGGTTGTTTTTCAACTTGGAGCCAAAAATAAACTGTCTTTTTCATCGTCAAAAAATACAATTTTCCTGTACAAATTCACAAGCAAATGTTATTTACAATTTTTTTTCTCTTGTTGTGTAGCCGTAAAAGAAACACGCAATGTAACGATGCAAACAAAGCTAAGTAGTTTTGGCTGCTCAATTCTTTTTGCGCAATTTACATCCATGGGTTAATTAAGCGTTGTTTTTCTGCTCTGGTTGACAAATAAACCGTCTTTTGACATCGTCAAAAAAACATTTTCCTGGTACCATAATTCACAACAAAGGTTAATTACAATTTTTACTCTATGTGTGTAGCTTAGAAAAATCACCAATAGTAACACGCTACAAAAGCTAGTAGTTTGTGGCTTGCTCAATTCTTTGCGCAATTATATCCATGAGACCTAATTATGCGTTGTTTTTGCCTGCTAGTGGTGACAAAAATAGACCGTGCTTTTTCACCGCCAAAAAATACTATTTTCATGGTACATATATCACAACAAAGTTAATTACAAGAATTTTCTCTTGCGTTGTAGCGTAGAAAACACGCAATTGTAACACGCTACAAAGCTAATAGTTTCTGGTTGCTCAATTCTCTTGCGCAATTTATATCCCAGGGGTTAATTAAGCGTTGTTTTTCCTGCTGTGGTGCCAAAAATAGGCCGTCTTTTTCACTGCCAAAAAATACTATTTTCCCTGTACCATAATTACACAAGCAAAGGTTAATTACAATTTTTTTCGCTTGTTTTGTGGCTAGAAAACACCAAATTGGTAACGACGCTACAAAGCTAGTAGTTTCTGTTGCTCATTTTCCTTTCGCAATTTACATCCAGGGTTAATTAAGCGTTGTTTTTTGTGCTGTTGACAAAAATAGTCC
Organism: Phyllomedusa bahiana; assembly: GCA_025379985.1. Classification (NCBI taxonomy): domain Eukaryota; kingdom Metazoa; phylum Chordata; class Amphibia; order Anura; family Hylidae; genus Phyllomedusa; species Phyllomedusa bahiana. Next base: position 75,148 of record JAODAL010015024.1, read on the forward strand.
GTCTTTTTCCATATGCCAAACAATACAATTTTTCATGTACCAAAATTAACAAGCAAAAGGTTAATTACAAATATTTTCTCTTTGTGTAGCGTAGAAAACACTCAATTGTAATAAAACACCCTACAAAGCTTAGCTTTGCTCTCAATTCTTTTGCCAATTCACATCCCTGGGGTTTAATTAAGCCCGTTGTTTTCTGCTCTGTGACAAAAATAAACCCCTTCTTTTTCATTGTCCAAAAAATTGCAATTTCCCTGTAACCATATTCACAAGCAAAGGTAAATTACAATTTTTTACTCTTGTTGGTGTAGCGTAGAAAACACGCAATTGTAACACCTACAAAGCTAGTAGCTTGTGCGCTCAATACTTTTGCGCAATTTAAATACTGGGGTTAATTAAGCATTCTTTTTGTGCTGTTGTGACAAAAATAGTCGACTTTTTACCGCCAAAAAATACAATTTTCTTCTGTACCATAATTCACAAGCAAGTTTAATTACAATTTTTTCTCTTGTTGTGTAGCGTAGAAAAAACGCAATTGTAACACACTACAAAGCTAGTACTTGTGGCTGCCAATTCTTTTGCGCAATTTACATCCAGGGGTTAATTAAGCGTTGTATTTGTGCTGTGGTGACAAAAATAAGTCCGTCTTTTCACCGCCAAAAATAAAATATTCCTGTACCATAATTCACAGCAAAGGTTAATTACAATATTGTTTCTCTTGTTGTGTAGCGTAGAAAACACGCAATTGGTAACACACTACTAAGCTAGTAGCTTGTGCTGCTCAATCCTTTTGCGCAATTACATCCAGGTGTTTTATTAAGCGTGTTTTCTGCTCTGTGACAAAAATAAACCGTCTTTAACATGTCAAAATTACAATTTTCCTTTACCAATAATTCACAAGCAACAGGTAAGATTACAATTTTTCACCTTGTAGTGTAGCGTAGAAAACCACAATTTGTAACACTCTACAAAGCTAGTAGTTTCTGTTTGCTCAATTCCTTTGCGCAATTTAACATTCCAGGGTTAATTAAGCGTTGTTTTTGTGCTGTGTGACAAAAATAGCCGTCTTTTTCACCGCCAAAAAATTCAATTTTCCTGTACCAAATTCTCAAGCGAAGGTTAATTACATTTTTTCTCTTGTTGTGTAGCGTAAAAAACACGCAATTGTAACACGCTACAAAGCTAGTAAGCTTGTGGCTGCTCAATTCTTTTGCGCAATTTACATCCAGGGGTTAATTTTCTTGTTTTTCTGCTCTGGTGACTCCAGAAACCTCTTTTTCATCCCAAAAAAATTACAAATTTCCGTACCATAATTCATAACAAGCAAAGGTTAATTACAATTTTTTTTCACTTGTTGTGTAGCGTAAGAAAACACGCAATTGTAACACGCACAAAGCTAGTAGTTTCTGGTTGCTCAATTCTTTTTGCGCAATTTAATCCAGGGTTAATTAAGCGTTGTTCTGCTGTTGTGTGACTCCAAGAAACATTCTTTTTCACCGCCAAAATTACAATTTTCCTAGATCATAATTCACAAGCATAGGTTAATTACATTTTTTCTCTTTGTGTAGCTAGAAAACACGCAATTGTAAACACCCTACAAAGCTAGTAGCTTGTGGTCTGCTCAATTCTTTTGCGCAATTCACATCCTGGGGGTTAATTAAGCGTATGTTTTTTCAGCTTGGTGACAAAAATAAACCGTCTTTTTTCACGCCAAAATTACAATTTCCTGTACCATAATACACAAGCAAAGTTTAATTACATATTTTTATCTCATGTTGTTTAGCGAAGAAAACACGCAATTGTAACACCTACAAAGCTAGTAGGGGTGTGGGGTTTGTGGCTGCTCAATCTATTGCGCAATTTACATCCAGGTTAATTAAGCGTTGTTTTTCCTGCTTGGTGACAAAAATATACCGTCTTATCACCGCCAAAAATTACAAAATCCTGTACCATAATTCACAAGCTAATGTTTTAATACAATTTTTTCTCTTGTTGTGTAGCGTAGAAAACACGCAATTGTAACACCCTACAAAGCTAGTAGTTTGTGGCTGCTCAATTCTTTTGCGCATTCTACATCCCAGGGGTTATTAAGCGTTGTTTTTTGTGCTGTGTGACAAAAATAGTCCTTCTATTTTCACCGCCAAAATAATACAATTTTCCTTACCATAATTCACAAGCAAATGTAAAATACAATTTTTTCTCTTGATGTGTACGAGACAACACGCAATTGTAACACGCTACAAAGCTAGTATTTGTGTCTGCTCAATTCTTTGCGCAATTTACATCCAGGGTTAATTTAAGCGTTGTTTTTTCTGCTTTGGAGAACAAAAATAACCGTCTTTTTCACCGCCAAAAAATTTACAATTTTCCTGTACATAATTCACAGCAATGGTTAATTTACAATTTTTATCTCTTGTTGAGTAGCTTAAAAACACTCAATTGTAACACGCTACAAATCTATTAAGTCTGGTTGCTCAATTCTTTTGTCGCAATTTACAACCAGGGTTAATTAAGCGTTGTTACTGCAGTTGTGTGACTCCACGAAACCGTCTTTTTTTAACCGCCAAAAAATTAAAATTTTCCTGTACCATTAAATCACAAGCGAAGTTAATTACAATTTTTTCCTTGTTGTGTAGCGAAGAAAACACGCAATTGTAACACAGCTAAAAGCTAGTAGCTAGTGGCTGCTCAATTCTTTTGCGCAATTTACATCCAGGGTAATTAAGCGTTGTTTTTTTATCTGCTTCTTGGTGACTCCAAGAAACTTCTTTTTCACCGCCAAAAAAATGAAATTTTCCTGTAACCATAATTCACAAGCAAAGGTGTAATTTCAAATATTTTTATCTTGTTGTGTAGCGTAGAAAACACGCAAATTGAACACGCACAAAGCTAGAATTTGTGGCTGACTCAATTCTTTTGCGCAATTTACATCCAGGGTTAATTAAGCGTTGTTTTTGTGCTGTGGTAACAAAAAAAGTCGACTTTTTCACCCGCCAAAAAATACAATTTTCCTGTACCATAATTCACAAGCAAAGGTTAAATACAATTTTTTCTCTTGTTTGTAGCGTAAGAAAACACTGCATTGTAACATGCTACAAAGCAAGTAGTTTTGTGGCTGCTCAATTCTTTTTGCCAATTTACTCCAGGTTTAATTAAGCGTTGTTTTTGTGCTGTGGTGACAAAAATAGTCGTCTTTTTCACCGCCGAAAAAATTCAATTTTTCCTTACCTAATTCACAAGCGAATGGTTAATTACAATTTTTTTCTCTTGTTGTTGTAGCGAAAAACAAGCAATTGTAACACGCTCAAGCTAGTAGCTTGGGCAGCTCATTCCATTTATTGCCCAATTTACATCCAGGGGTTAATATAAGCGATGTTTTTTCTGCTCTGGTGACTCCAAGAACCAGTCCTTTTTCACCGCCAAAAAAAATACAAATTCCTGTACCATAATTCATCAAGCAAAAGGTTAATTACAATTTTTCTCTTGTTTGTGTAGCGTTGAAAACACGCAATTGTAACACGCTACAAAGCTATATTTCTGGTTGCTACAATCTTTTGCGCAATTTAACATCCAGGGGTTTAATTAAGCGTTGTTCGCTGTTGTGGTGGACTCCAAGAAACAGTCTTTTTTCACCGCCAAAATTACAATTTTTCCTCACCATAATTCACAAGCAAAGGTTAATTACAATTTTTTCTCTTGTGTAGCGTAGAAAACACTCAATTTGAAACACCCTACAAAGCTAGTAGCTTGTGCTGCTCAATTCTTTTGCGCAATTCACATCCTGGGTTAAATTAGCGTTGATTATTCTGTGTGGTGACAAAAATAAACCGTCTTTTTCACCGCCCAAAATTACAATTTTCCTGTACCATAATTTCACAAGTCAAAGTTTTAATTATCGAATTTTTTTTCTCTGTTGTGTAGCGAAGAAAAACACGCAATGTAACACGCTACAAAGCTAGAAGTCTTGTGGCTGCTCTAATTTCTAATTGCGCAATTTACATCCAGGGGTTAATTAAGCGTTGTTTTTCTAGCTGTGGTGACAAAAATAAACCGTCTTTTTCACCTCCAAAAATAACAATTTTCCTGTACCATAAAATCACAGCAAAGGTTAATACAATTTTTTTCTCTGTTGTGTATGCGTATAAAACACCAATTGTAACAAACTACAATCTAGTAGTTTGGGCTGCTCAATTCTTTTCGCATTCAACATCCAGGGGTTAATTAAGCGTTTGTTTTTTGTGCGTGGTGACCAAAAAATAGTCCGTCCTTTTTTCACCGCCAAAAAATACAATTTTTCCTGTACCATAATTCACAGCAAAATGTTAATATAAAATTTTTTTCTCATGTTTTTTTGTAGCGTAGAAAACACGCAATTGTCACACGCTACAAAGCTAGTAGTTTGTGGCTGCTCAATTACTTTTGCGCATTTTTACATCCAGGGTTAATTAAGCGTTGTTTTTCTGCTTTGGTGGACAAAAATAAACCGTCTTTTTCACCGCAAAAAAATGAAAATGTTCCTGTACCCTAATTCCACAAGCAAAGGTAATTACAATATTTTTTTTCTTGTTGTTAGCGTAGAAAACCCGCAATTGTAACACGCTACAAAGCTATAGTTTGTGGCTGCTTCAATTCTTTTGCGCAAAATTTTAAATCCAGGGGTTAATTAAAAGCATTGTTTTTGTGCTGTTGTAACAAAAATATCCGACTTTTTCACAGCCCAAAAAATACAATTTTCCTGTACCATAATTCCACAAGCAAAGGTTAATTTACAATTTTTTCTCTTGTTGTGTACTTAGAAATCGACGCTATTGTTAACCATGCTACACAAGCTAGTAGTATTTTTTTTTGTGGCTGCATCAATTCATTTGCACCATTTTTATATCCAGGGGTTAATTAAGCGTTGTTTTTCTGCTGTGGTTACAAAAAAGACCATCTTTTTCACCGCCAAAAAATACTCTTTTCCTGTACCATAATTCACCTAGGTAATTTACAATTTTTTCTCTGATGTGTAGCGTAGAAAAACACGCATTGTAACACGCTACAAAGCTAGTACTAATTGCTGCTCAATAATTTTGCTCAATTTACCATGCAGGGGTTTAATTAAGCGTTGTTTTTCTGCTCTGGTACTCCAAGAAACCGTCATTTTCACCGCCAAAAAAAATTAACAATTTTCCTGTTACCTAAATCACAACACAGGTTTAATTACAATATTTTCTCTATGTTGGTAGCGTAAAAACACGCAATTGTAACACCCTACAAAAGCTAGTCGCCTTGTGGCTGCTCAACTTCTTTTGTCGCAAATTTACATCCAGGGGTTAATTAAGCGTTGTTTTTCTGCTCTGGTGACAAAAATAAACCGTCTTTTACATTGTCAAAAATTACAATTTTCCTGTACCATAATTCACAAGCAAAGGTAAATTACAATTTTTTCTCTTGTTGTGTAGCGTAGAAAACACGCAATTGTAACACTCTACAAAGCTAGTAGTTTCTGGTTGCTCAATTCCTTTGCGCAAATTTACTCCAGGGTTAATTAAGCGATGATTTTTGTGCTGTGGTGGCAAAAAAAGTCCGTCTTTTTAACCGCCAAAAAAACAATTTTCCCTGTACCAAAATTCCACAAGCAAAGATAATTACAATATAATCTCTTGTTGTGTATCGTAGAAAACACGGCAATTGAACACCCTACCAAATCTAGTAGCTTTGTGGCTGCTCAATTCTTTGGCGCAATTTTACCCTCCAGGCTAATTAAGCGTTGTTTTTTCTGCCTGGGGTGACAAAATAAACCTCTTTTTCATTGTCAAAAAATTACAATTTCCTGTACCATAATTCACAAGCAAAGTTTATTTACAATTTTTTCTTCGTGTTGTGTAGCGTAGAAAACACGAAATTGTAACACCTACAAGCCTATAGTTTGTGGCTGCTCAATTCTTTAGCGCAATTTACATCCAGGGGTTAATTAATGCGTTTTTTTTTTCTGCTCTGGAGACAAAAATAAACGTCCTTTTTTCATCGTCAAAAAATACAATTTCTGTACCATATTCACAAGCCAAGGTTAATTAACAATTTTTTACTCTGTGTTGTAGCAGTAGAAAACACGCAACTGTAACACGCTACAAAGCTAGTAGTTGTGGCTCTCAATTCTTTTTTGCGCAATTTTATAACCAGGGTTAATTAAGCGTTGTTTTTCAGCTCTGGTGACAAAAATTGACCGTCTTTTTCACCGACAAAAAATACAAATTTCCTGTACCATAATTCACAAGCAAAGGTTTAATTACAATTTTTTCTCTTGTTGTGTAGGCGTAGAAAACACGCAATTGTAACACGCTACAAAGCTAGTAGCTTGAGGCTGCTCAATAACTTTTTGCCTCAATTTTAAATCCAGGGGTTAATTAAGCATTGTTTTTTTGTGCTGTGGTGACAAAAATATCCGACTTTTTAACCGCCAAAATACAATTTACCTGTACCATAATTCACAAGCAGGTAATTACAATTTTGTCCCTCTTTTGTGTAGCGTAGAAAACACGCAATTTTAACACTCTACAAAGCTAGTAGTTTCTGTTTGCTCAATTTCTTTCGCAATTTTACGATCCAGGGGTTAATTAAGCGTTGTTTTTGTGCTGTGGTGACAAAAATAGTCCGTCCCTTTTTCACCTCCAAAAAAAAAATTTTCCTGTACCATAATTCACAAGCAAAGGGTAATTACAATATTTTCTCTTGTTTTTTAGCGTAGAAAACACGCAAGTGTGACACCCTACAAAGCTAGTAGCTTGTGGCTGCTCATTCTTTGCGCAATTTACTCCAGGGGTTTATTAAGCAATGTTTTTCTGCTCTTGGTGACAAAAATTAAACCGACTTTTACATTGTCAAAAAATTACATTTCCTGTACCATAATTCACAAGACAAAGGAAAAATTACAATTTTTCTCTTGTTTGTGTAGCGTAGAAAACACGCAATTTGGTAACACACTACATAGCTAGTAGTTTCGTTTGGCCACAATTCCTTTTGCGCAATTTACATCCAGGGGTTAATTAAGCGTTGTTTTTGTTCTTGGTGACAAAAAAATTCCGTCTTTTTCGACCGCAAAAAATTTCAATTTTCCTGTACCATAATTCACAAGCGAAGGTTAATTACAATTTTTTTCTCTTGTTGTGTAGCGTAGAAAAACACGCATTGAAACACGCTACGAAAAAAAGCTTAGCTTGTGGCTGCTCAATTTCTTTTGCGCAATTACATCCAGGGGTTTAATATAAGCCGTTGTTTTACTGCTCTGGTGACGTCAAGAAACCGTCTTTTTCACCGCCAAAAACAATTACAAATTTCCTGTGATCCATATTTCACAAGCAAATTAATTACAATTTTTTTCTCTTGTTGTGTATCGTAGAAAACACGCATTGTAAAACACGGGCTACAAGCTAGTAGTTTTTCTGGATGCTCAATTCTTTTGTGCAATTTACATCCAGGGGTTTAATTAAGCGTTGTTCTTGCTGTTGTGGTGACTCCAAGAAACAGTCTTTTTCACCGCCAAAAAAATTTACAATTTTCCTTGTACCATAATTTCACAGGAGCAAAGGTTAATAACAATTTTTTCTCTTTTGTACGTAGAAAACCGCAATTGTAACACCCTACAAAGCTATTAGCTTGTGGCTGCTCAATTCTTTTGCCAATTCATATCCTGGGGTTAATAAGCTTTGTTTATCTGCTGTGGTGACAAAGAAAAAAATAAACGTCCTTTTTTCACCGCCAAAAATTAAATTTTCCTGTACCATAATTCACAAGCCAAAGGTTAATTACAATTTGTTTCTCGTTGTTTGTAGCGTAAGAAAAAACGCAATTGTACACGCTACAAAGCTAGTAGTTTGTGGCTGCTCAATTCTATTGCCAAAATACATCCAGGGGTTAATTAAGGCGTTGTTTTTCTGCTGTGTTGACAGAAAATAAAAAAAAAAAAAAAAAATAAACCGTCTTTTTCACCGCCAAAAATTACAATTTTCCTGGTACCATAATACACAAGCAAAGGTTAATTACAATTTTTTCTCTTGGTTGGTGTAAGCGTAGAAAACACGCAAATTGTAACACCCTACAAATCAGTAAGTTAGTGGCTGCTCAATACTTTTGCGCATTACCTACATCCAGGTATAATTAAGCGTTGTTTTTTGTCTGTTTGACAAATAATAGTCCGTCTTTTTCACCGCCTAGAAAAATACAATTTTTTCCTGTACCATAATCCATCAAGCAAAGGTTTAATTACAATTTTTTCTCTATGTTTGTGTAGCGTAAATAACACGCAATTGGTAACTCGCTACAATCTAGTAGTTTGGTCCTGCTCAATTCTTTTGCGCATTTTACATCCAGGGGTATATTAACGTGATTTTTCTGCTTTGGTGACAAAAATAAACCAGTCTTTTTCACCGCCAAAAAATTACAATTTTCCTTTACCATAATTCACAAGCAATTGGATTTAATTACAATTTTTCTCTTGTTGTGTAGCGTAGAAAACACCGCAATTGGTAACACGCTACAAATCAAGTAGTTTCTGGTTGCTCAATTCTTTTGCGCAATTTACATCCAGGGGTTCATATAAGCGTTGTTCTGCTGGTGTTGTGACTCCAAGAAACGTCTTTTTATCCGCCAAAAATTAAATTTTCCTTTACCATAATTCACAAGCGAAGGTTAATTACAATTTTTTCTCTTTGTTGTGTAGCGTAGAAAACCACGCAATTGTAACACGCTACAAAGCTAGTAGCTTGTGGCTGCTCAATTCTTTTGCGCAATTTACATCCAGGGGTTAATTAAGCGTTGTTTTTCTGCTCTGGTGACTCCAAGAAACTGTCTTTTTCACCGCCAAAAAAATGAAAATTTTCCTGTACCATAATTCACAAGCAAAGGTTAATTACAATATTTTTTCTTGTTGTGTAGCGTAGAAAACACGCAATTGTAACACGCTACAAAGCTAGAGTTTTGGGTGCTCAATTCTTTTTGCAATTTACATCCCGGGGTTAAATTAAACGTTGTTTTTTTTTTTGGTGACCCCAAAAAAACCGTCTTTTTTCACCGCCAAAAATTACAATTTCCTGTACCCCTAATCCAAGCAAAAGGGTTTAAAAAATTTTTTCTCTTGTTTTAGCGTTAAAAAAACCCAATTGTAACACCTAAAGAGTTGTTTTGGTTTTCTCAATTCTTTTCGCTTTTACATCGGGGTTAATTAAGCGTTTTTTTCTGTTGGTGCCCAAAAACCGTTTTTCCCGCCAAAATTACAATTTTTTTCCTTAACCATAATTTACAAGCAAAGGTTAATTACAATTTTTTTCTTGTGGGACGAGAAAACACCAATTGTAACACGCTACAAACTAGTAGTTTTGGTCTCAATTCTTTGCGCAATTAACCAGGGTTAATTAAGGTTTTTTTTGCTGTGGTGACAAAAAATTCCCCCTTTTTCACCGCCAAAAAAATTCAATTTCCTTCCATAATTCACAAGAAAGTTAATACAATTTTTTTTTCTTGTTTGTAGCGGAAAACAGCAAATTTTAAACCCACAAAGCTAGATTTTTGGCTTCAATTCTTTTTGCCAAAATTTAATCCAGGGTTAATTAAGCGTTGTTTTTTTTTTGGGGACAAAAAAACCCCTTTTTCACCGCCAAAAAAACAATTTTTCCCTTTCCATAATTCACAAGCAAAGGGTTTAAATTTAAAATTTTTTCTTTGTTTGGTACTAGAAAACACCAATTGTAACACCACAAAGCTAATTTTGGTGCTCAATTCTTTTGCCAATTTCATCCAGGGGGGTTTAAATTAAGCTTGTTTTTTGCGTGGTACAAAAATAAACCCCTTTTTCACCGCCCAAAAAATCAATTTTCCCCGTACCATAAAATTTACAAGCAAAAGGTTAATTACAATTTTTTCTCTTTTTTGTAGGGAGAAAAAAACCAAATTTTAACACCCCAAAATAGATTGTGGCTCTCAATTTTTTTTGGGGGGCCCAAATTTTAAACAGGGGTTAATTAAGCTTTTTTTTTTCTCCTGGGACCAAAAAAAAACCCTCTTTTTACCCCCCAAAAAAAACAAATTTTCCTGTACCAAAATTCACAAGCAAAGGTTAATTTTAAAAAATTTTTTTTCTTGTTGTTGCGTAGAAAAACGCAATTGTAACAAACCCCACAAAGCATACTTTTGCCAATTCTTTA